>VNWY01000013.1:0-153894 GCA_009869845.1 Pseudachorutes palmiensis | reverse complement strand
ACCTGACACGGGGCGACCTTGGCCAGAGAATTTTTACTGTAACTAAGGACAACGGCTTGTTGGATTCGTAGTCCTTAAGCCCTACCAAACTTTTAAGCTAAATATTGGTCTCTGAAATGACATTTTATAGCCTGGATTTGTTTCAAAATCAGAAGAACCATGCCACGGAATGTCAACTGGAAAGCCTGCGACTGCCACAAACTGTTGGAAATTGTAAGGGAGAGGGACTTGCCACATTTCTACTCGTTTGGTTCCTGAGTGGAGAGACGAAGGAAATGTGGTAAGTTCCACTCCCTCCTTCCTCACTCCCAACAGACGCCAAGCGCCATGCCAGGAGGCAGACTTCACTCATCTACTGTCTCTCAGAGAGTAAGTAGATCTCTTGACCTCGCTCTCGCTGACCTCAGTCTCTCGTCTAGGAAGCCTAAGGAAACACAATGTTTGGCCTGGAGTCGCTTGCCTCGAAACTGTCGCCACAGCAGGTGGAGAAAAAGGTAGGTCAAGCTCAGGTCGATTGTTAACAGTCAGTCATCTGGCTCATTGGAGTAGTATAGTAATATAAGTTTAATGATTCTAGGAAGACGTATTTCTAATGGTTCGTCGAAAGAAGACGACGATCTTTCTCGATGTGAAGGAAGAGACGTCAGTTCTCGAAGTCAAGCGAATGATTCGAGGTGAGAAACCTTTAATAGAGCATGTAATGAGGAGTTAAAGAATTCTAACCAGAGGGTCGTTTTTGTCTTTAGGAATAACTAACATACTCCCTGAAAATCAGAAACTGTTCTGGAGGAATATCGAGTTGATCGGTTCAAGGAAGATCAGCACTTATGGCATCAACATGGGAAGCGCAAAAGCACACCACCCGGCTCTAATTGCAATGATTACCAAGTAAGATTTCAACAATCACACTAATTGTATAGTACTGATTATTAAGTTAGTTTTCTTAATTTAAGGGACGAGAATGGAGTTTGGGAAGAGATCGACATTGCTCCTTTGTCCAAGCCAAATGAGTTTCCCGAGGTTTTGCAGTTAAAAAAGCCCGTTCAAGAAGATCCTCAGCCTGACTAATTCATTTGACTTATCTTAACAAAGCACATTTCAATTAACATCATACAAGAAAGTGTTTATTACAACCAAATGAATTTGAGCAGTTTAGTCTTGTTCTCAGCGTATTTATTTCTACAAAAATAGTCAGCAACGTGCGAGGGTCGGCGACGATTACTGGAAGTGAATATCACAAACATAGGTTTTTACTTTTACCTTGCCAGCACCAGGACTATAGTTCGGGTAGGCAGACTCTCCCTGTCTACACGGATTAATCAAGTCACTGTAATCAAGCTCAAGACAAGTGGTTAATCTAAAAGTTTCTAATTTCTATCTGCCATTGTGACAGGACACACTTAAATCAAGCCCTAGTAGTCCAATAAGTCCAAGTTTATTGATGTTCTTTTAATGAAGGAATTTACATCAGAAACTACTGTATTTTGACCTTATGTGACCCTACTATATTGTGGCTATAATTCATTGCATTGCATTGGCTAGGAGAAATGGCTGACAGAGAAAAATGGGAAATTCCTTTCGGGGCCTCCCCACACTCCCCACTGTTCATTTTTATTGCCATCCTGCTAAGTTCTGTTATAATTTACAATTTGGAAATCCATTGAATTACCTTTTGAACTTTGGCAACTATACTGAGGTCATTTGAAGGTCAATTGCCCACAAGTGTGGCTCTTTTCCGCGGAGTTGAGGTGCGTCCGAGTCAGACCATAATCCTCCTCTGTTTTTACAATTTTTGTAAAAGTAAAAAGTTAACTCTGCTGCTGCTTCTAATTTCAGTTTCAATTGATTAATGTGTTAATTGAGGTTTTTGTTTTAATTATCCCTTGACTTTGGGATGAGTCTTTTCCAGGTAAGCTCAACTGACTGTCCAGTACCAAGGTATTTTTACACATGCTAAACTCTTCCTGTTTTTTTTAGTGTCGCCGATTCCAGTTCTTTGACCTGGAAAAAGTAGACGTGGATATCACAGTGAAAGAAAACTTGAAGGTTAGTTGATGTGTCTGCAATATCATTTCATGACAAGTGAAAGTATCATATGCTTTAATGGATATTTCCAATAGGGTCGTCAAGTTGTATGTGGTGCAAGTGGGCGTGGCCTTATTCTACTAGGAGACTCAGAAGGTCACCTCCATTGTATTTCAAGACAACTGGAATCAAGGAAAGTAGCTGAGGCACATGTCGGTGGAATCATTCAGATACATCAACTCAAGCAATCTCCGTACCTACTGACCCTTGGCGTAAGCTTAAACTTTACAGCTGGATTTTTTTATAAGTGAGCGTTGCAGTTGTAATGCAAGTGAGTGTGTCTTTCTTCAAGGCGGATGAGCCCGGTACATACTCAATTAAAGTCTGGGATGAACTCTCACTGGAGCCAGACTCTAGCAAAACACAATTCTTCTTGAAAAGGAGCCTCAAATTGACACGTCCAAAGGCACCTACTTGCTTTGTTCCTCATGAAAACCTTAACCTATTAGCCGTTGGATACGCCGATGGTCACTTGCAGCTTTATCGAGGTAATTGTTTTGTGTAGAAAATGTGAGAGTGACATTGATGACAGGAGTTGATTTTATTTGACAGGGGAGTATAGGAAGGAGAAGAATATCAAACCGAAGGCTCTGGTGGCAGATGAGGATAATGGGGCGATTACAGGGTTGTCGTTTAAAGTCATGAACTCTGTCACAATCCTCTTCGTCTCTGCTAAACATTCAATCTGTACATTTGACGTTTCACAGAAAGACCGAGAATCAAAGGTAGAATTCTCTCAATGGGATTTCCCCCAGGAAATCAATTTAGTTAATATGGAATTCTTTTGCTAATTTAGGTTCAGACGGACAAATCAGGAAGTGAACCCAACTGCAGTTGCTATGCTCATGATTCGACTGAGGAAAATTACATTGTGGGGAGAAACGATGTAAGTGTGGACTTATTATTTATTTTATACGGCAAGGATTTTGAAAGGATTTTAACAAAAATTGTATAATTATTCCTTAGGCCGTTTACTGCTATACACATGAAGGGAAAGGGCCATGTTATGGCTTCGACGGGGAGAAACAATTTTTGTATTCATTCAGAGGTCACCTCCTCATCATTTCTAAGCTTTCATCAGAATCGTAAGTGCGAAAAATGTAATTACATGTTTCACTTGAGTAATACTTTAAATTCCAGTTACAACATAATTGCCTTTGATATTGGGAACAAGTATGTTGGATTCTCTTCGTCGCTCGTAACTCCGCAACCTATTCGAGTCACCGTGGGTGAATGGGGTTGCTTTTTTCTCATCACTTCTGACGGAACACTTTGGCAGCTCAAGGAAAAAGACTTACAGACTAAAATGGGAGTTTTCTATAAGAAGAATCACTACGACCTTGCCATCAAAGTGGCCAAGAGTAATAATTTTGATGGGGACTCAATGGCCGACGTCTTTCGAAAGTATGGTGATCATCTTTACTCCAGGGGTGATCTAGATGGGGCCATTCGTCAGTACTGCAAAACTGTAGGGAAGTTGGAAGCATCCTATGTTGTACGAAAGGTTAGGTCATGACTATGCAGAGAGAAGTATAGTATAAAATCTAACAAATTACAAAAAAACCATGAGGCATTAGAAAAACCAATTGAGGCCCTTAACTTTATAATGAAGGGCCTCAGCAGTGATCCTACGCCTCATGGTTTCTTGTAACGTGTTAGATTTTACTCTAATAGTAATGCTGATTGTAATGTTTCTTTCCTTTTCCACAGTACATCGATGCTTCTCGGGTACTCAATTTATTGGAATATTTGGAGGTGGTCCATAAGACCCCATATGTCACACCCGACCTCACCAGTCTCCTCCTCAATTGCCTCACAAAGCTAAAGCTAAACGAAAAGATTGAGAAGTATGTAGGGGACCCCTCCTGTGATTTTCTTGAACCGGAAACTGCAATCAAAGTCTTTCGTCGTGGCGGCATGTCCAAGCATGCCTATCAACTGGCACAAAAACACCAGCTCTATGGCAGCGCTCTTCAAATTCTACTCGAGGACGTTCGTGACCCATCAAAGGAAGATCTATACAATACACTTGAAAAAGCCATTCGCGGAGACAGTGCAGAATTGGTCTTAAAAAGATACGGCCACGCTCTTGTTTCCCATTTGTGTCAAATTGATACAAAATCGACTGGTGAGTACGATAAACATTTTGAAGTTATTATTTACCTTACGTACTTTTAATTATTTGATAGATGGCTCCAAGAAGATTGTCCGTCTTCTCTGTGAATCTCCAGCCAAGCGAGAATTGGTGGATTTGTTTGTTGCAAATAAGGAAATCCTCATTCCATTGCTGGAAAACATTTGCCTGGAATTCGAAGCTCATGATGGACCCTTGATGAATCTCCTCTTCGAAACATATTTGGAGCACTGGGCTTCTGAAGAATTTCCAACACATGAGAAGTTGATGGCACTCCTCACAAAAGCACCAGAATGTCCATCTTGGGATTGGGCTCGAGCTCTCTTTGCTTGCAAAAAGGTAACTGTTAAGTGTTAATTAGACGGAAATCTCCGTATAAAGATATTAACACGATCTGTTTTTCTTTAGTATGGATTTAGCGAGGGAGAAATAATTGCCTACGAGAAATTGGGACTTCATAGTGACCTTTTGGCAATTCGATTTTCTGCTGCAGAAGCATCGCCTTCACTTTGGCCAAATTTCATTGAGACCTGTTGGAAGTATGCTAAAAACAAGCCAGCTCTTTGGAAGGATGCCTTTTATCTGGTGACGTCTTCGACTGAAACTGAAATTCCCCAATTTATCGTTCACGAAATCCTCGAGAAGTTGCTAGAGGAAGGTCTCCTTGAGCCACTGCCCATTCTGGACAAACTTTGTCAGACAAAGTTGAAGTTGGGAAGCGTTCGTAACTTTCTTGCCCGAGTCCTTGACCGAACAGAAATGGAGTCGGATGAGGCTGAGGCAGCGAAACTTCAGGATGATATGAAAACTATCCGGAAACACACAGAGTCAATCAAAACACGTCCATCAGTTTTCCAAGGATCCAGGTGTAACGCTTGTATGCAGAAGCTGGAGTTCCCGTCGGTCCATTTCCTATGTCTTCATTCATTCCATCAACAGTAAGACAATCCCTTTATTTTTTTAACATGAATTGCTGATAATTGTATTCTGTTTTTCTAGCTGTTTTGAAAGCTACGCCGAGAACGAAAAAGACTGTCCAATTTGCTTGAACAAAAATAAGGATCTTCTTGGAATGGAATTAAAGGTAAGCGAAATTGTGTTATAAGGTGCAACTTTCGCAGTAACAATTGGCTAACTTTAAATTTCAGAATAAACCATCGCGAGCAGTTTTAGATGCGGATTTTGCATTGAAGCTGAGTACGGCCAAATCGAATTCCTTTTCTGTAGTAGCTGACTTCTTTGCAAAGGGGATATTTGTTTCGGATTCTGAGGCCGTTACCGAATTACCAAAAACAAAGCTGGAGAAAATACGAGGACCAACCAGCATCCACTCCGCAATGGGTAAACATTTATTTTTAAAATAATTTTCCCCCAATATGAACCCATATTACTGTTTAATTTTTTTTTAGAAACCGTATCTGAGGCGCGTTTACGTTTAAACGAGGGGGCGAAGTGGGATCGAAATCGAATGACAGAGACAAGTCAACCGGCTCCAATGGACTCCCTTCTTGACGCAATGCGAGACTCTGCTAAATCAGTTCCTATAGTTCCACTATCCTTTGACTCCAGACATTTTGCCAGTGGCGGTGGTTCAAGAGCATCGGGTATTCCAACACTTCACATTGGTTCCCTGGGATCCACAGAAAGGAAGCCTTTAAGTGTCCGGGCCAAACCCCCAGTTGTCAAGGAAGTGAATCCTTTTGAAGACGAAGACCAGAATAATCCGTTCCTTAGCGAGCATGAGGCCGTGGTGTCCAAAAACCCTTTTGAGGATGAGGACGAGTACGATCCTTCACTCAATCCCTTTGAATCTTAAGTCATAATTTAATTTCACTTCCTCTGGAAATAATTAATCTTGTCAAGATTTTTAGGACTAAAATGGAAATAAAGTTTCATATTGAGGACCACAGAAGAGAAGCTGTTCGGAAGACATTTGTGACACAAAGAATGTTTACGTGAGTGAATGTGGGATGAATAGGCCAAACTAACTCATTTCCATAATGGAAGATTTTCATCATGGGATTCTAACGTGACGCCATCCAAAATGAAGGTGAAAAATAATGATTCCTCATTCCTCTGCCGAAATGAATGAATTAATTTTTGATTTATAAGGTCAACGGACGTAATACAAATTGGGATTGGTTTTGTCTTTTATGCTTACGTAACTGATATTCGTGTATTAAGTAATTTGGGGTAATTCCTTGTAGTCTGACTTTTGCCAGATTTAATTGCATTTAACTGGAAAAGTCAAGGTAAGGAAGTTCCCCGGTGAACAACACTTTGATCTTCGTCTTGTCCTCCCTGACCATTCCACTTCAAAACTGGTTTTTGTACGACTCATCAGTTGGTACTTTTCTGTGCACGTGAGGGATGTCTCTTGTAAACAAATCGATGAAGTCGTTGGGAATCATGATCAAAGTCATTGGGGATCAACACAATATTATTCCCAAGAAATTGGAGTCAGAATTTTCCAGTTGATGGAAACTCCGTCGGCAGTTTTTTCCATGTTGGCGACTTCTACAATGTTACTATTTTCCAATTTTTATGCAAAGACCTATATAATCTCTTACCAGAATCAAAAATCAATCATAACTCATTAGAGAGCTAGTAATAAGTATCAATAAAGTACATTACATGGCGTCCTTACACGTAAGTGCATATATAATTGTTATTTCCTGCTGACAAGTGACCTCCATGAACATTACTAATTGCCAATTGTCCATTCCAATGCAGATCTTGCTCACCATCACAGTCTTGGCTGTCCTTGTTGATTATTGGACAACAGAGGCGTCTCCCCTGGGTTCAATTGGTTCTGACATCGGGCGACATATTGGATCGGTTGGACGTGCACTCAGCAGCACCTCACACCGCGTTGACAGAGTGAAGCGATACGAGCTGGCAGTCGCAAGGGGCACTTGTCATCGCTACAAGAGAGTTTGTCGCCGTAGAGAAGGCGGTGGTGGCCCAACCAAGAGACGAAGGCCAAAATACGACACCCATATTCCAAAGAAGACCAAATATACCTTCCACGACGACCAATATTTCCATGATTACCATTACGATGACTACTAACTGATTCCGCTGGCATTCATCTCATATTTATTATGCAGCTAATTTATTATTAAAGTCTCACATTTTTTATACCAAAGTTGAAAGACCTTGGATTGCATGGGGATCATTTGATCCCATTGCACTTGTTGTTTTTCGTCGGAGGAGGGACATCCAGTCCTGGATTATGAACGAAAAAGTTAATTGGCTTCAAGGTAAACCCAGCAGACCTGGAAAGTAAAAATATCAATTATATAGTCACTAATTTAGAAATGGAGGTTCTAATTGGTTACTAACTCGACAGACATGATTGGATAATCTTCAGTTCTGGGGGAGTGCGTCATTCCAAAGACATGCCAGAGAACGATGTCTTCGTTTTCAATGTATTTCTCATCTTTGACCCAGTCCCCGATCCCATTGGAGGCAGAACCCTTGTTCAGAACATAGTCGCCTGATGGGAACCTTTGGTCCTCGTCGTACCGAGTTACCCAGAGTGCTGCTTTGGCAAACTCCGCCTTCTTACTAATATAGCTTGCAGGACTTGCCAGTAGTTTGCATGGACTGGTTGGAATTAGTTTCCATCCAACTGGCTCTTGGGTGGTCGAATTAATCGAACCAGGATTTGAAATTTTCCACACTCTGAATGTTTCTGGGGAAGGTTGTGAGTGACCTGAGGATCGCAATGGCATCTCTACCAAGCGAAATCCTTGGCCATACGGATTGTTTTCTGAGTCAACCGGCTGGATATCCACAGTAGACACGGTATTCCGAATTCCATCGACAATCATATCCAATCTTGCAACGAAAATGTGTTGATGTACTTGTGCCTCCACATTTTGTGAGACTAGGATGCCATGCTTCGGGGATTTTGTAACAGAGGACAGGTTTGTGCTTAGTTCACCCGTGGCTTTGATGTCGAATTTAATAGCCCCGTCTTGATGGAATGACCAGTACAGACAGTACTCGTAGTTGACCACTGTCACAATAAAACTGAGGACGAGGCGACGAGACCGCGTAATTGCCACTTTCCCATTTCGGTATTCAGTGTGTTTGAACAAAATGCCTAAAATGAATCATGAATTATAAATTAGGAATTCATTACTTATAGGATTTTACCGTCGTCTTCTTCATGAAGACAAACTGCATTTTTGATTGTGTATGGCTCTCCCTTGTGATTATTCAGAACAGCATCAAAGTATTTGATTGATCCAAAGCAGTCACATCCAAGTTCCAATGAGTTTGTGCAAAATCCAAGTCCATAGTCAGATACATCAAAAGCCTTAAAGCAACAAAATTTTAATTTTTCTTCCATTTTTCTTCCATTTCCATATTCTTCCATTCTTCCAATTATAAAACTTAGAAATGCGTTACACATTTCCGATGAAATGGTGGCGTCGGTTCGCCGTAAGGAACAGCCATTTCACAAAGGGATGCTCGATGAAGGACGGGACGAACGACGTCGCCATCTTTATAGGCGACGTCATGCAAAACTAAACCTTCGCGGTGGTTGAAGCTGGACAGAAATAGATTAGTATAAATACTGAGCATCCGCCGATGTTTTTCTTTTACCTGATTCGAATTGAAAATTTTTGCCATTCAATCAGGTTCCCTGTTACATTGAAACTGGGCCCATCTGGTGATTTGAGTTCAAGTGGCTTCAAATCCATACGGAAGAATTCCTTTCCCAAAAATTCAGGGTAATAATTCCCAAGCTTTGTCGGAACGGATTGGACTTTATCTTTTGTCTCTGCTGATGATTCTGTCGGAAGGTCTTCAATCGAGACCACTTTCTGCGTAATAAGGTCCGTCACTAGAATTGAAACATACCGGGTATTAAGGATATAACGCATGCGGCTTGTGACACTTTACAGACGACAAAGTTGATCGGATGGGCGTAGTGGTTGTCGTTTTCATGAACCCTTCCGTACATAAAGAGTTGAACCAACCGCATCCCTGCGAATTCAACCCTGTCATCCAAATATCCAACTGACCTTAAATTAGCAAATATCAAATGAGTATTTACTTCATTTTGAATTGACTTTAATGTAATCTCACCAGGGGTCACCAACTACCAAGTCCATGTGTCCAAACCCACGCTGAGCAAGGAGTTCCCGGACGGTGGGATCATTTTTGGCAATTAGCTCTGCGGCTGTGCAGTCTTCAGGAGTCAGGATAGGATGGTTTCCTGCAGGGACAGGTTGGAACCTTTCGATTTCATCCTTGGTCAAATTCACGGTAACCTCCACCACCGTCCCAACACCAACTTCAATTAGAATGGCAAAAGCTTTTCGGTCAATTCCTTCCTGGAGCTCTTTTGAAACCAAGAGTGATTTTGGAGGTTCCTTTAGCGTAATTGTATTGAAGATCCAATCCTGTGGATATTTGGCCTTGATAAGAGTTGAAGTTTTAAGAATTTCTTGAGCACTCAGTGGGTCCAAGGGATGAACAGAATTGTTAGCCATTTTATAAACTTAAGCTTGACTTCACTTGACTTCTCAGAGTTGAATGATACTGGTAAACTGAGTCTCCAGTTGGGAAGCAAAGTTCCTTTCTGACAACACGCTATCCTAAATTGCATAAATGTTTTTGACTGATTAGAGGATACGAGGCGACCTTTCAAGAAACCTAAAATGATAATTTTTGCTTAATCTTTTATATTTATTTTAACATTCTCATTCGTAGTGGATTCTAAACTTGTTTCCAACGGACAAGAATAGTTTATACTTATATGCAGGAATGGAGATTCGATTCAGTTGATTTGATTAGCATCTGGTTTGGTTTAAACTTGAATGCAAATTGTAAATCCCCGAGACATCGATACGTGAACTCCTTCGGATTGAATTCAGGATGAAGTGGTCCAGAGCCTAGTATGGAGTTTCGCTATTTGTAAGAAGCTGCATCTGCCCTTCCTTTTGGCATTGAAATGTCTATGCATTCATCTGCATGAATCTGAATCTCATCGCTGATGCTGATACAAGAAAAGGGCGATATGGAAGAATCAAAAGAAAGGAGGGGACCCTTTACTTTCATTTTCCTATTAAGGGCTCCCTTCATCCTCGTGATGATGGTGCCTTGGAGCTCCTTATTTCCATCAAGTATCCGCTTTCCTTGCTACAATAATATCCAGAGTTCTATGGAAGCTACTTCCTCGTCTGAGTTCTACTGTATCTAATGCCCACATTCTCAAAAGCCTCTTTGATTTTGTTGATTATTATTCCGGTCCGGGACTCCTCCTTTTCTAATGGTAAATTCGGATACCAGGAGCTAAAGAATTGACAAGAATCAACCACGCTCTCCCATCCTTAAGAGATTGAATTAGACACAGACATAAGGGAGGGATCCGCACCATTTTAATCGAAAAGGAAATGCAAATCCAAAGAGGCACTGCCGAACTACTTCGATGCTCTACAATTTGCACTTCCAAACTTGATTTCAATTACAGTCCCCCACTTGTTCCTTCTTCCGCCTGTTGTCGTTGGCCCTTAAATCAGTGATAACGGACAAGATCGTCGACAGGGAATTCCAACGCATCTGCTGGAGGAAGTTCCCAATGAACCCTTCATCCCTCATTACTGATTCAATTTTCTATTCCAATTTTCCCTTTCTAAGGGCTCCGTACCCTTGAGCGTTCGTATTCAGATTTGAATTTGGAAACTGGGTTTATTAGCATATTCACAGGTGGACCCTTGGCTATTCAAATCAGAATGAATAAGAAGGAACCACTTGTTCTGTATGTATACGGAAGTAAAGGCGATTTCCCACAACTTCCTTCCATTGAATTGATAATCATGGGCCTTTAAAAAGGGGATGAAATCTCAAATTATTGTCATCACGGAAATGGAATTAAAATGTACAAAAATCCAATGGACATTGATTTTTATCCCACCGAAATGTGCGGATGAATGGATACGAGTGGAGACTTAACCGGAACATGCCTTCATCTTTTATTTTTTTGTTTTTCTAGAATTTTAGAGAGTGTTATTGGGATTATAAAAATCCATAAACTTTATTCTTCAAATATTCTTTTATTTTCCATTAGAATCTGTTTTATTCCAAGAACCAGACGAAGGATGAGAAACGTGTTAAATGGAAAGTGTCATAAACCCTCAGAGCGTCGTCGTCAACTTTGACATCCTCCTTTTGAAAAACAGTTTTGAACTGACCTTGAGCAGACGAAGAGAATAAGGCTGTTTATGAAATGCCCGTCTCCTGTCCCTCTAAAGCCACAGGGACCACTTGCCTTTAATGTACTTTAACATTGCCAGTGACATTAGCCAGCTGCCATGCCACTTCAGCTCCACTCAGGCTGACAGCACTGCACATGCGCTTCAAAATGGTGACCTACATTGCGTAATAAACAAAACCCTACAGGCCCTGAACAGCTTGAGTTGTATTTGCATGTATTTACTTTCTGTGATGGAGTTGTCTCCAGAGAATGCGCGGGTGGGAATGACTTGTGAGTGATGATGGTTGACCTCCTGGAATCCTCTCATTAGTTTTATCTCCAAATGGATCTGTGAGGAATCCTGTTGTGTCAAGATGAGGTAATGCTCAAGGTACTTTTCCATCTCTCACTCCAGTGATCAGAAGGCAATCCAATGAGCGGAGCCAGTCACAAGTTCCATTGTCCAATCAGAAGTGAGGAACAAGGTAATAATTGTAATTAGTCCGTAACACAAATTCATGATTTACGTCCTCCCAACTCATACTCCCTGGATGGATTCAAAGTTGAAGAAACAAAGGAACAGCATGAAGCATTCCATCGAGTTATGACTCAACAATGGATTCCTTTGTCTCAAAATGGGCGTCACACTTCACTCAATCCTGCCTGGATGAGATCAAAAGAAACGACATTCCAAGCATTCTTTACATTGCTAAAATGAGTAAAAATGAAGGTGAAGGCTTTGCCCTAGGTTAGGAGAAAAGCATTGGGGTATCCTAAGACAAGTTGATCTGACTTTCAGTCGACGTGTTTTCAAGCATTCGAACAGATTCGACTGTGCTTAAAAATACAGCCAAGTGTTGGATTTAAAGAAGAGAGATATTCGTCCATCCCTCTGGAAGAAGGAGGTGGTCCTTGTAAGGAGCGCTAATTAGGAATTCTATGATCATCGTCCTGCCTGACATGAAGTCCAGGTGTACTTTATGAGGAGACGGTAATTACCCCGAATGAATGTTTATGCATTCCAGTGTGGTGGGGCTGACTTCAATAAAATTCTGGTAGCGTAGTCTTTCCACTCTCGGCCTCCTCTTGCGCGCGTATGATAATTAAGGTCCAACAGATCCTTTTTCTATTGAGAAAAAGAGAGGGAAGGAGTGGAGCAGTTTGAAATTAATGGTTCCCTTGGCCTTGATTCAATCTCTCGTGGTGGTGGTGGACATCCATTTCCTAATGGGAAATTACAGGGTTCATATCCCCGCCCCTTTTCGACATAACACATAGAAAAGCCCCAGCAGAAACTAAAGGGCTTTGCAGCTTTGCATATAAGACATCCAAGGGCTCTCTCAGAACAAAACAGACTTGAAAGTGCCCTGACCAGCATCAACGTTCCTGCCTCAACACCGACATGCAGAGCTGTAGCTGTAGCAGACACAAGACAGTGAATCTCTACACAGAAGAGCATGGACCAAAATGAAGTTGAAGTTTCAACCCTCCCTCCCCGTAAAACTTGTTTTGCTTCTTTTCAAGGGCTCTCCTGCTGGCTTACCTTTTGGCAAGACGAAGCTTTCGGAGAGTCAAAAGCAATGGAGCTCAGAGAAGCTTCGCCGTCGAGGCTCCTGCCCGCCCCGATTATTGGCACCAAAGCACTTGACCCCCGCTGACACTTCATTCATCCCAAATCTAATTTCATAAGCGTGAGACCTACAGAGCATTGCCAGTTCCAGTCACACCCACATCCACTCCCAGGGTATTCTAAGGGGCAACGTGAAAATCTAAAATCCAGCACTCCATGCTAGAGTAGTGGTGAACAGGACGATTAGGAAAAGGGAGATGTTCGAAGCAATAAAAATTATGGCTAATTGGTATCTTATACTGTGATAGGGAGACGAAAGGCTTTGAAATGATTCCCTCCAGCGATCCAGGAATTGAGAGTCGGTGCCTTAGTTTACAAACTGAAATTAGTTTTGTTGAGGCAAATAATTGAACCAGCCTCCTCCTCCTATGGTGGATTTGGAAGGTGGCTCTTTGTGATCTGTTCCTGTCATTACTTTTGTTTCTTATCGTTGAATCTTCCTCCTTGAAATGGTTCCACTTCCTATCCTCCTCCTCATCTCGATGGATCCACCCATTATCAGTCCACTCCAAGTATTCAGCTCAATCCGGAGGATGATGGGAATTAGAAGTAAGACGCTTATCCATCGACACAACAACCCTAGCACCTTATGCCTCAACCCTCCAGCCACACTCAGAATCATTCCTACAATCTCATAAATTCGGAACCACTTCCTTCCTAAATCGAACAGGGTGGAAATGCGGTGCCGCTGATTGCTATCAGGGATTCAGCACCAAGAGGAACAACACAACGAATCCATAAAATCCATCTGACACATTTTTCCAGAGAGTACTTTTCCTCCATTTGTCAATTGGAGTTTAGAGGCACTTAAGCGACATAAATATAAAGCGTCGTTGCGAAATTGTCACCGTCCTAAAATTTTGAAACTCATAAAGTGTCTGGAGAGAGCCCTTTGTCCCAGCTTCCGCTTCTAGGCATTGCTTCTTCCCAAGAGAGTGTGTGGTGTCATTATCCTCCATTTGAATGTGAGGACTTGAAGGGGCAGGGAAAAAAGAAAACAAAGAAATCCTTACATTTCTAGAAACCTATTAAGTTCGAGGTTACTCAAATTTACTTTACTCCTTGGGGGGACTTGCCCTCCCCTCCTAAGGACTTGTTTGACCAGCCACTTCACAACTTGCCTCAAACTACCAGTTCCACTTACGATGTTTGGAGCTCAGCCGTGCGCTTGTTTCAGAAGACGCTCTGCTCCACTTAATGAGTCCAAATGAATGGATGCGAGGCAGGCAGATCCGTTTACATTCTCATGAAATTGTTCCATCTTGAACCCTTTCCCATCCGATGACGAAGTAGAAGGAACAAAAGGGAATCAAAGGGCTCAATCTTGGTCGAGTCTTTCAGGAAAAGTGCATCGTCAAAAGACAGGAAGCGAGGCAGTGTGACTGGATCCACAAACTGAATTGATTCAACGATTCATCCCGATGATTTGACCTCATTTCCACGTTCAGTCGTCGTTCTCACGAATTAAAATTGGCTCTAATCCCGTGTAAATGTCGCTAGCTGTCCCCTTGGTCCCTCACTCCCCGTGACAACTAAATCTCCCCGTGTACAATGGTTCTCCTTGGCATTTCCACTTTGTTACCTGGTCGTGACCTAACTTAAGGCTAAGTATTGGAAGGGTTAAGTCAATGTCACCTCTAGACCCGTTGACTGCGGGACTGGGTTTAGGGTGTGAGCCCATCCACTTGCTTACTCCAGTTCCTTAACCTTCCCTATTCTTCAAGATGGTTCTGTGGTTGTACGCGCAATTGGAAAAGGTAAAGGTCCCCTTCTTGCCCATTTTTTGATTAAACCGTTAGCCGCCTATCTTTGTTATTATGATTAAGGAGCCAGGGCCCTTCGGCATACAATGCACACTCCTTCCTTTTCCTTTAGGTTTTTGACTTTCTTCAGTGGGGCCCTTGTGACCCTCCACTTGTTACTCAGTTCCTAATTCGGGATATTTGATCGTCAATCCCGGAAGGGACTTGGGTCCTTTGGGTCAGGACCCAACATGATACGGAGAGTCAGTGCCACGCGCGGCGTCCAAAGGAAAAAGGTCAAAGCACCCAGTATAGTTTTTGGGACGGGAACACTTCACACGAGGCAAGGGACCACACACTCTAGCAGGGAAATCCAGTGTTTCTACTTGTATTTAGAATCCATGAATTGATGGATATCACAAATACCCAGAATAAATTGGTGATGCATGAAGCATCATTGCGCCTGTTGATTATGCAATTAGATCAAGGAAAGCCTGGAGAGGTCGGTGTCAAAGTGCCCTTCTAAAAAAGGTTTTTGATAAACAAATATTTTTGGTAAGGGGTAGACCTTATTACGAAGGGCCCACCCCATTGTGCCTGTGACGAACCGGTGGTGACGGTTTCTTTACTTTCCAGAGTCAGACACGCTTCTCAAATCTGACGGCTGACACTGACATGCTGACACTCACCTCAAAAGGAAGGAGATTCATTAAGAGTCATGAGGAAACAAATTCAGGTCAAACCGTTCTGCATGGAACGCTCTGGAATTTTTTGTCTAAACGGTTCCCATTTCCAATTTCAATAATTCTGATGAGAGGCGCAAAAGTGTCAAGATGCTCTGGAATTGGAGAGGTCGACTGTGGCGACCTTATCTAATCGAAGAGGCTTTTCCAGTGGAAAACTGAAACACAAACAACCCCGTGTCATCCCTTCCATCTCGTCGTCTCTGATTTCAAAAGATGGAAGTCTCCTTTCACCGCATTTCAAACGCATGAGCAGAGAATCGTTGAAAACTCAACCGGCGAATGACTAATTAACTCAGTCATGTGTGGAATCAAGCAAAGAAAACCATCAAAGGAAAACCCTTTCCAAAGCTTTTTTTAAAAGGTGAAATAAATATGAGAAATATTTAAAAAAAAATTCAAAATCCCATCGTCACGAGAGTCAAAAGTTGACAGTCATTGGACAAGTTTGGAGGCATAAGCTGTCATCAAGAGCTCACGCAAAAAAGGCGTTCAAAGCCGGGTGTTTTTGAAATGTTCACGCCATTCATCATTTTAAAATTAAAGAAGAGAGGCAATGGCCGGAAAGTTGATTAATCACGACGATGATGAATCCACCTTGGAATGCTAAACCTGGCATGTAGAGCTTCTTGCAAGCCATTGGCTCTTGACATAGACATTGCTGGGTTCGTTTTCGGATTTTTCCTTCCCGCGCTCATTTGTATTCCCACCGAGCTCCCCTCCACTTTCCTGCTCTTTTGGAATAATATTTCAGTTGATTGAATTCCTTCTCGTTAGATAATTTAATCCAAGTGGATGATTTACTTGCCGACGACAAGAAAGAGGTTCCCCTGGAAGTGAATGCAAATGGAAGGCTGAGAAGACAAAGGGACTGCCCGACAAATTCAACGGACCCTGCCATGCCACACGTAATGAAATCTAAGTTCCCGCCTCAATGACTTCCTTCACATTGATTTTGAAACTAGGCTCGTCCCTGTCCATCCAACGGCATTGAGATGCACACACTTGGCCCCTGGATTTGTTTACAGTGGGGAAGCTACGTACGCATTTCAAACTCCCTCCTCCCCTCCGATGTCAGAGTTCCAAGTTCACACCAAATTCCGAAAATTCAGTTTTCTTTTACACAAGTCACGAGATTATAGCGTGTAATTCCGCTCATGCAGAGCACTCGGTATTTGTGCGAGAGACAAGGGAGGTTGGGCTATGGCTGTAATAAAAGGATCCTGAGGGAAGGGAGCCCTTTGAAGTCCAGCTGAATAATGGATATGGGCCATAAACATTATCATACGAAAAACTATATAGGCTCAGTTCCTATTCCAAGCTTTCATTTCTTTTGTTAGGTCAGTTTCAGGCTCAATTAACAGGCTAGCGTGAATGCAGGAGAAGGAGGGCAAGTTGGAACATCTTGTGCATCCATCCAATGACCACTTCCAGACTTTGCAAAGGGTCCCAATCAAGCTCATTAGCATTCAAACGTTGCTGCCAAACATTCAAACATACTGGATGAATGCATGGCACGTCCTTTTCTTATTCCGGTCCTCAGTTAAGTCTCCCTGAATGGCCTGGACAAAATCTGAATTTGCTTGGACCTCCTCCCTGACTTGCCATTGTGCCCAATCTGATTGTTTTGTTTGCAAAATCTGTGAATTGAATGAGTAATTTATTTATTTGTGAGAGTAATGAGGATTGGAAGGACAGTGGAGTCACCGAAACGGAAGAAGTACAAACTAGGATTCTAATCCCTTCGTTTATTCAACGGAATCCAAAGTTGCATTAAGGGCTGTAGGACCAATCGTGGAAATATTTATTGTCTGATTCCAGGGAAGAAGGAAGAGTGCCGGACAAAAAAGGAACCCGAATCCAAATGGATTCGGTTCATTGACTCATTGGGAAATGGCGGGGACTTTCAATAGGGCAGAGACTTGACACGGATGAATGATTCTTCCCAGTTACCAGGCGCAAAGGGAGGAGAAGAAGGGAGGATTGTAAATGTAAATTGCTGTTTGTAACTGTTTCTATCCTTGTGGCTATTGTTCAGCTTCCAGGCACTGGACAATGGGCTCAAATCAAAAAGTATCAAATGTAAAATCTTGTATAAATTCCCAATAAATAAACAAAAGAGAAAGAGTTCTAGAGCAGACAAAGGCGACATTGCCACGCAAGCGTCGTGTTACACTCTTATGCAGAATTGAAAAACCACTGCTCCACTTCCTTGATTTATTGTCTCTTGTAATTGAATGAAAGGTAACCGTTTGAACTAGTTGGCTGGTGTACAATGTGTACTTTCCCAACATTCATTCAGTACAACATTTGAAATGACGATGGGACAAAAGACTATCCGAGTCACCGCATCAGCTGCTCCTGTTTGTATACAAAATCCACATTAAATCACATCCAAAGCATCATCAACTCCAGCGACAGTCGCCGTCCATTAAGCTCCATTTCCAAATTTTTGAAAATGATCACAAACAGTTGAGAGTTGAGGAAGGCTCGGAAGTGTAACAATGAAATCCGTTCTGAATAAACGACCTTTAATTCTCACCCCATTTGGAAGTGATTCCTTTAATCCTGATGCATGCAATGCCAGAGATTAATTTCCCCATTTCCCAGTTATTCCGTAGTGTTCATTTAAGGTGAAAGAAGCGGATGAAAATGAAGTTCATGTCGGCTCCACTTCCCCCATTTGATTTGCCTAATGACATCAGAAAAAGTTGGTGGGCGCATACAAACGAGTAGAATGTCGCTTGTTGTATGTGCTCGCAAGGACATTAAATGTGACAGATCGGGGCCCTTGCCAGAGATTTATTCGTCGTTCCCATTGTTTACCCTCCAGAGAATGAAAATGGATTGATTCTTGTCTTTTCACACAAATTCCCATTGTTAGTTCTGATCCAATGTGCCAAGGCATTTGCCCAAGGAGTGTTTCATGAGGAACTAAGTCTCCCTGGATTCTGGAAAAATAAATCCGAATTTCCTCCTCATATAATCCAATCTAATTCCGATTTCCTCACAGACTTTTTTATTCATTTGAGTCAGTGGCTCAAATCAAATTTCTCTAAAGGTATGGAAGAGCTTCATGAAATTCAGAGTAAGCCCTGAGCGCAGTGGCACATGGGAAGCTATACAGGGAATTCCCAAAAGTCCCTTGGCCCTTTGTGTCCTTTTCAATTTTAAACAACACAAAGGGTCTGGTGGTGGTGGATGCCTTTTTGGGTGCTACTGCGCTTCTCCCAGTGCTCAGATCCCTGCGATCCAAACAGCGCACTGCCAAATGCACTTGAATGCATTCGAAAATTACGATGGAAAACATTACACTTTTTAACCCAAAAACCCATTTCGATTTCTGGTGATACAGTCATCACCCGGGAATCATTTCACAGCCAATGAACGCCACACAACCCGCTCTCTTCTTCCATAATTTTATTACCCGGAAAAAATTTAAAAGGAAAGAACAGGAGCTCATTAGGATTCCATTTCATTGTTGTATCTTTTGGTTTCTTTTAGAGCGATGGGAAAGAAGCTTTTTGGTTTGTTCTTTGAATTTTTTGTTCTAATAATGGAAATCTCATCAAGGCTTCCATTGTTGCAGTTTCCCGACTTTGAGTGGACGTCTGAACCCTTTGAGCTCCGCTGTCGCCTACATTGTTCCAAAATGTCAGGCCCTTTTGAGGGAACAATTAAGAAAGGGCCCATTGTCTCCTTCAGCTCCTTCACTCTGACCTACTTTCTTGTGCAGTCTCCAAATAAAAAGGGACTTGATGAATCCAACTCTAATTAAAAACTAACCTTCCCCGTCTGTGCTCTCCCGTCAATCAAAAATGGACTTTTTCATTTCAAAATCTTCAATTCTCAATTGAACTTTTTCTCAGTAAATTCTTGGGGTAAATTACTGTTTAGGTTGGATTCATTTTTGTTAATTTCGACCCTTGTATGATGAAAAGTGGAAATGAGTTCTAAGGGTTTGAGAAAGGGAGACTGAAGGGAGGGTTTCATTTTCATCGGAGTGACCTTTCCTACTGTTCCTCCTTGGCACGGGCTGAAGATAATTATTGTAATTACAGAGACCAAAACACCCACGGAATCTCCTGGGAATAAACATGGCTTCCTCGCATGACTTAAAGGAAGTGAAGCAACTGACACACGCCCGCATTAAAAAAACGTTGAAGAACAAAAACCAGTAACAAATGACCTTGTTGATGTTACCTTTTATTAACTCTCAATTGATAAACTAACAAATTGTGGATAGTGAGAAATAAGTTATGGGAAACAACAACAACTATGTTTTAATGTAGGAAGCAAACAGGAATAAGTACATTTAATTTTAATTGTAAAAGTATAGATAAATGTTCCAATCACGTTCCATCCATCCACTAAAATGAAGAATTAGTTAAGAGAATGGCGTCTGAGATTCAATTAGTTTGAGCTCAAATGAATTCCAATGAATTCCATATTTACAAAATATAACACCAATTAATAATTCTAAGTTAATCACTCGTCGCAAATCAATTAATCAAGCAGCCATTGCTTTTTATCATGTAATTCAAGAGCACGAGTCAAAGGAACTTTCATGTTTCAAATTGATGAGCTGCTTCGTGTAGCATTCATAATTAATTTCTTATTGTTATAAATTCCATTTGCCATTTTGTAGCATTGCACTCAAGTACAATTCAATTGGCCAATGGGAAATTCACTCGACATTTTAGCTCCAATTTTTAACTTATAGACATATAATAATAAACAACAATTAATTCCATTTTTCCTTAATACTATATATGCTAATGTAATGTTAATTATTGCTTTATTACACATCAGAGGAACTTTCGTTGACACGACTTGCTTGTCGTTTTCATTGTCAAAATATGAATTAATTAACACTAACTTTTCCTATTCCCATAACGAATCCAATAATTGTGTGGAATGATAAAGTGATATGAAGGGCATTCAATAAAGAAAAGATCATTGTGGATATGGATTTGTAAATGGCAACTTGAGTCAGAAGTTGAGCAGAAATTTAATGAGTACCTTTGACCTTCCTGTGTGTCTCACAGTGCTTCGTCATGTGATCCTTACGGATGAAACCCTTGCCACAGTAGGAACATACAAATGGCTTTTCTCCAGTATGGAGACAGAGGTGTCTCTTCAAATCTGTTTTGTGGTTAAACTGCTTGGGGCAAAGGTCACATTTGTAGGGTTTGTTGCTCCCATGCTTTGCCACGTGGTAGGAGAGAGCGGGTTCTTCTGGGAATCGTTTCCCACACGTGGGGCATTTGAATGGTTTTCCCCCAGAGTGACTACTATTTGTATGCTGGGTCAAGTAGCAAGCACGGTTGAAAGTTTTGGAACAGTTTGGGCATTTTATCACCTGCGGAGTCTCCATGGAAGTGTTGGGGAGACTTAGCTCAGATTCACTGCCGCTGGAGAATCCAGTGGAGGTGGAGCCACTCTGCCCGTCGTCAGACATCGTCTCACCGTCGTCAGAAGCATCAAGCCCGGAAGCGGTACTAGCAGATCTAGCAGCTTCCGGGCTTTCCCCGTTTAAATGATCCTGTCCATCTGTTGTACTGTTGCTCTGGATTCCAGACTCGGAGTCATACGCTGGAGAAACTGGGGTTGGACCTCCTAGATTCCCTTGGTGAAGGTACAAGGGCCCGCCGTTGTTTGCAGAAGTCATTGCCAGCCCGTGGTGGTGTGATGGGAACTGTTGGTCATAGGGTGACAACACTGTCCCAAAAGGGGGTAACTGACTCCCGGGGATTTCCCCATTCATAGGCGGGTAGCCACCGTTGTAAATACTCGAAGGCACTGACACCGTGTACACATTGGGGGAGGTCATGGAATCATGGTGGAATTGAGGATGAAATTGAGGATGCATAGGCATTCCGTATGGCGACTGCGGTGGACCTCCCTGTGGCCCATTGTGGTACACGTGTAGATACGTGGGTGGGTTTGAAGAGTAGGGTGAGCTTGTGGGGGCAGGGGGTGGTCCATGTCCACCGAATTCTAAAACTCCACGACCTCCGCCATTCCCATTGGTCATGCTGGGCGCAGACTTTGAGTCTTCTGATTTGATAATGGAGGCAGTAGTTGGAGTATTTGCAGTGGAAATGGGATGATGCGAGCGAGAAGATCCGGAGTCGACCTCATTGTTGGATGAATCCCCTCCAGAGCCATTGTTGAGATCCTCACCTGAACCACTGCGTTTCCCCAGCAGCTGCTGCTGATGCTGCATTTCCTTGCTCTTCTTCCCACTGACCTGCGGCTGCTCATCCGGATTCTCCCCCCGTTGACGCAGCGAGTTCTGCAAAAGGACAATAGGAGATGAAATCAAGAGCATTCAGGAATGGAGGGAGTTAATCAAATAAACCGCACTCTTAGCTCCCCATCACCCGGCAGTAAAACACTCACCTTGTGGAGGGTAGTTCCATAATGTCGCTTGAGATGACCGCTACTCGTGAACCACTTGTTGCATGCGGTGCAGTTGTATGTCTTGGGTCGCTTGCATTCACCCCCTTTCCACCCTTTGGTCTTGGGTGCTGGAGAATTCGAGTCCTCGTTGCTCCCATTGACCGGTGTCAACAGCTTCACTTTCTTGCTACTACCCTTCTTTCCAGACTCGGCCATTGGAAGGGGATCTAAATTCTGGGGTTCAGGTGACCTGGTAGCTTCCACTGCCCCAGGAGGGAAAGACGGAAGTTTGGCAAATGAACCTCTGAAGTTGTTTGGAGGCGGTTGACCTCCGTGGTAACTCTGATGCTCAGGAGGAGGATGAAGTGGTGGGAGCGGTGGTGGGTACTGATGATGATGACCTCCAAATTCATAAGGGCTCATGAGAACGTTGTTCCCTGATGGAGAATGTGGTGACGATGCTCTATTGTACAGGTGACTCAAGTGTCCATGGTGATGCGGCGGCGGTGGGGCGTCCTGGACCGGAAATGGAGGTGGAGGTGGCAAATTATGAATGTGATTTCCACTGTTTGGTGACGGTAGGGACTCTGCCGAGGTCATCAAGTACGGACGGTAGAAGCTACTTGCATGTGCATACTGGAGTTGCTGATGATGGGGCAAATTGTAAATGTGTACTTTGTTTGAGTCTAGGTCAAGAATTTCTTCTGGCGTGGCAGCACTTCGTTCTTTCCCTGGTGGTGGGGGTGGGTCCCGATGTCTTCCAAGATCATACTGATGGGATGGTGGTCCACCTTCAGGTGGGAAAATATGACGGGGTGCTGCAAAACTGTGTGGCATTGACTCTGGCCCATTGTTTGAACCGTGGTAGTCATGTGGTAGTGAGTACTGAGCATGCGCATTTTGAGGTTCTGAGTGTTGGTGGTCGTAGTAGGAAGTGGGAGTAGTTGCAGGTGGGGAAGTCTGTTGTTTTGCATGATGGAATTTAGATTCCATATTGTTATTGGTGCTACTGGTGGCTGTGGTGGTGGGGATAGAAGTGTTATTGCTGGAGTTGGTGGGATCTTGTGATGCCCATCGAGTGAGTAGATTGGCACGGTGGTAACTAAGATGGACTTCGAGGCTAGTATGTGATTCAAAAATCAAGCCACACTCTTTACAGAAATTGTCTACGTGGCCTACTGGGGAGGGGGATGACGAGCGGACAAGGGGAGACGGTGAAACACCGCTCGAAAGTGATGACGCTGCAGAGTTAAATTGCAATTGTTGTTGGGCGTGGTGTTGTTGGACTTGTTGACTCAATGCAGTGGCCATGTCGTCCTCAATGGCCAATTCCACCAGTACCATTCATTTCCAACAGGCTGGAAACATTGGCAAGGAAAAGATTTTAGACTTGTGGAATTCGGCTTGTCATTCCTTCTCTGTGAGAAAGATTTAGTGATTCATGTGAATCGACGTGTGGTTTAAAACTTACCGTATTCCTGCCTCTTTGATTCTTCCGATGGTGTCTCAAGTCCGAATTTCGATGTTCTCGGAGACAAGAAGTTTTCGTTGTGATTGATAATGACGAATGATAAGGGAGTTGGATATTTGTTCCAAGGCCCGTTGTCCGTGCAATTGTACTCACTTGGAAATGAACTCGTCGAAGAGGCTGTGAGGCCTTGAGGGTTTGTGTGTGTGTGGAGCCAGGGAGCCCTTGAACAACTTTGGAAATGGCCTCCACGCTCCTTGAGCCGGATTATGTGTTGGACACAGCGATCTCCCTCACTGTCGTCTCCCAGAATTGATGAGGCTGTTGTTGAAGCAGCGTGACAATGGGACGCTAATGTCAGTCTCCCGAGTTGAGTCACTTGACTTGACTGGCCTCAATGAGATTCAAAGATGGAGACACTCCATTGTGGGAACTGCCAATCAGGGAAAAAGAAACACAATACGACGCAATGAGAGAGACACAATGGACTCCAGGATTCCAACTCGAGTCTTTCACCGCATAAATTCAATTTGGACACTAAAGTCCACAAGCGTATGAAGGCAGAAGGGAGCAGGTACACTTGACAGTTTGTTCTATCAACCAACTTTAGCAAAAAGCGATTGACCAAGGAGAGATAAGTCACTGGTGCTCTTCCGATCAACTTCCTTCCAGCAACTCTAAAGGATTTTAAAATATATTTTAACAATCGAGGCCTCGTATTGTTCAGCTAATGCATAATGCATCCAGAAATAGTTTTGTGGATAAGCAATTCTAACCCCCAGCAGTTTGTACAGGGGCTGAAGGCAAGGAACGAGTCCTACTGACTTTATTTCGAAATACAATGAAACAAAAAACTCATTTTCTGGGAAACAATAAAAGATTTTGCTTAAGTGTTAAGAGGAAACAAAAGGACAAAGGGAGACTCAGGGCGTTAACACTCGCTTCCAACAAAGTTGTAAATATGGAGGAATTTTAAAAGTGTCTTTTTCGAAAGGAAGACAAAGCGGATTAAAAAAAATGTCGGCGACGGAGGAGCATATTGGACTTTTTAAAAGTCTAAAAGTCCAATCTCCAATCAGTGAAGATTAAAATGGGTTACTGAACCTCAAAGGTGGATGAGAGGTGGAGACTTACTTTTAATTATTCAAGGGTTCCAATTTTCACACAAAAGAAGTCACTGGACACTTGTTCCTTTAAGCGTGTGTAGAAAAGTATTCACAGTTCTCTCGAGAATAACAAATCTAATTTTGCTCCCTCTTCAGCGTCTCTGTTCCAGATTCATTTTTGTACTGATGGGATTCAATTAGTGAATTAGGAACTTGTAATTTGATTGTATTAAGTCGTAATGCTGTGATGGAGTCCCCTTGGATGATGCATTTTATGTGCGTGTCCACATGGCTCCAGAGAGTGACTGAATGCTCCAATGTCTCCAGCTTGCTTCGTCCAAACCGGTCGCCTCTTCCCTTGAATCACCACCTCATCTCTACCGAAGGATCCCATCAAGGCATCCCAAAAGAGACTTTGCATCACCCTCTACGATCATCACAAAGGTCTCATCATTTCTGCAATCTCAAATGCAGAGCATCGAAAATGTTATGAAAAGTCCATAGGGGCATTGTGGGAATTCATTTGGTTTGCTAATTGCATACTGGATTTCTCACTCGAGCTTGACACTTGTGAAGGACCAACGGTACCTTATGACTTTCCAGTGAACAACTCGGTTGGTTTACAATGTCGAATGCCTAAGTGACATAGCGTGCCTGAGAGTTGTCTTAACGGAACTTTTGAATTTGTTTCTCATCTCAGTGGCAGAAGTGCAGGTGAGGCTGGGCTTTGGGTTTATTTCTGACAAGGGCATTGCCCTGCCCTGCGGCTTTAAGAAAGAAGGAGGCATTCCGACAACCAGGCCTTGGCCATGGCACAATCCACTGAGAGTTGACAGTGGCTGGGTATCAGTAGCACCACAGAATCCGAATAGACCATAATCTAGAGTTATCGTCAGAGATCACAAACCAAATCATTCCTGTCATCAGGCACTAACAGACACGTCACTTTTAACAGTCAATCCAGGATGTGGCTTAGATTCTGTATTTGGTCACTCTGTCTTGGCCTTGCTGCCCCACAACAACCAGACTTTGCTGAATTCGGAAATGTCGTCAAGGACTTTATCCAAGGAGATGGACTCAGGAATATTCAAAGTAAGCATAAAAGTTTAATGGTTCTGATTAAAATAACATTTTCTTTTTCTCAAGATATGTATAGTGCAATTCCAGCGGAATTCCGAGAAAAGTTGGTAAAGGATTTGCTATCGAATCCTAACAAGGTGGGACAGGATGTGCTCAACCTCATTGGCCCACAGTTCCAAAACATTGTGTCAGGGGTCATTGGGAATTTTGCTAAAGGTTGATCATCATTTGAACTCCAAGGTCTGTGTTATTTGGTAATTACTTGTATTTGACTTGCAGGGATGACAAGTGGGAGTGGAAGTGGGAGTAGTGACGGAGGTCAAGGGGACGGTGGCTTTGACTTTTCTTCGATTGGTTCATTGGTTGGAAACCTCATCAGTACAAATCCACAGATGCTCTTGACAATGGCCCAAGGACTCCTCCAGGACAATGGAATCAATTATGAATCAATTACAAACATGATCACAGAGAAACTGGATTTTGATACCATCCTGTCCATGGCGTCGGTTCTGGGGTTGGACGGAAGCAACAATAATCGCGTCCCACGAGGGGAAGGGGAGGATCTCGTAAATGCTAATTTATCTTAAAATTAATAATAATAAGTTTCGTTTCCAAATGTCTAAATTCCATTTCTTCTTTTAGAAATCGACGCTTGTGGAGGCTCTTAAATTGAACCAAGTGTTCAAAGTATATCAGAACTTTATCAAGTCCCCGTTGGGCAAGAAATTAAACTACGTCCTACCAAGACTGATCAAAGCCAAATCACTTCCGGATGCTCTCCGTCTCCTTGAGAAGGAAACTTCTATCCGTTTCGACACCATTCTGCTACAACTAAAGGACAAAACCATTCGACGAATCCTCGTGAAGCAAATGATTCAACCTGTTACCAACTTTCTGAAAAAAGTTAAACTCCCAGCCGATATGAAGCAGCTCATTGCCAAGGCGGATGACGTCCTCAACACGAAGCTCAAACTGGACATTACTGTCAACTGGATTGAGCCGATTATCCTCTACATTCGAGATCGATTCAAAATCAGTCGGAATTCGCTGCTAGAACTCAAGCCAGAGGACATCCAGTCAATCATCCATGAACTCCTGAATGACGAAGTATTCGAACCCCTCAGTGTCGTATTGGACATCCACGCAAAGGCCAAGGAAAATTACCAATGTAGAGACTTCATCTTCTGCCAACTGAATTACAACTATTACGACACAAACTTTATCCGGAGGAACATCATCAAGTACAGTAGCATTGCCACTGCCTTCCAAGTCAAACGGAACGACAATGATTTCGTCCAGATTTACAATGCAATCTACAATGGAAACGATGGGAAAGACTGCACGGTGAGCTCAACAATTTTAAATGGTCAAATTCTAAATAGTTTTGATGAAACGTTTTCTAATTTTTCAGATGGGTGTAAGTTCCTTTTGCTTGGATTTAATGGAGACTGCCTCACACAACGAGTTGTAGAAATTAAAAGATTTAGTTTACAAATTATTGTTTCCAATAAATCGCATTTATATGATTTACTAAAACAAGAATTGGCATCAGCTCTCAAAAATATTGGAATCCAGGGTTAAAAGGGCGTTTTTCAAAAGTATCCTTTTATTGAAATGACACTTGTTTAAACTGAGTTGCCGTAATGAGAGTGCCATTTTGAAATAAGTAAATAAGTTTAGTTCCATGTTCAAATTAAGGTTAGTTCAATCTTCAAATTAAGTTTAGTTCCATTTTCAAATTACGGTAAGTTTTTAGTCTAAAGGTTTTTAGACAATCATATCAAATACGCCAGGTAAAGGGAAAAGCCAACTCAGGGGAAACCGAATTACTTATACAAAAATGTTAGTTTTCTTAAATTATGCCAAGCTTCAAAATCATGTCTAAATTCTGCACTCATTACAAACCACAAAATTCCAAAGCCATTTACTTCTTACCGAGATCCATAACTTCGAGCAGAAATTCACCGATAGTTGCCCGATCCATTCGATGAACGAGACGTAAGGCTTCTCGAATAAGATCCTTCTGGCTCGGTTGTCCAACAACGGGTTTAGCTGCGATTGGAGAAGGAGCAGCCACATTCGTGGGATCAAGACGAACCTGCGCAAGCGTTGGTGCAACTTTGAGAGGAGGCGGTTGTGTGACAAGCGGCCCCTGAGCTGGAACAGGCGGAACTTGAACATCAAATCCTTGGCTTCCCTCGCCTCCATCAATCGCCACAAGCTTCCAGTTCCCTTTTTCACCGACAAGTCTAACACCTTCCAATACCGGAGACACAATGGGAAATGAATCCGGTTCATTGAAATCAACGGTAGATGTATCGGAAGTTGAAAGCAAAGAAACACTTGAGCTTGGTGTAATTCCTTCCGCGGTCTCTTGGGCCTTCCCTTTTCCAACCGTTGCTTCCTTGCCTATCAAAAATGTACAAACGTCAGTCCATTGACAGTTCATATTCCTTGTTCATTTCATATTTATGTATTTACCAGATGCATTCCCAATCGCATCTTTCTTCTTTCCCATCTTGTTCTTCTTGCGCTCCTGCATCTCTGAATAGTAGTACCGGACGTGGACAGGATCCTCACGAAATGAAACATTCCCGGCATGTTTCGCCTTTTGTAAACAAAATAATCTTCGTTTACGTAGAGAAAATGAATTTGCCAAGTTCGCAGCAATTATATTTACCTTGGTAGTCCCATCATCGCTATCATCATCCTCTTGTGAGACCTCATGAGTAACCGTCATGGATTTCTTCTTGCGGGGGGTAGACTCTTTCAAGATTCCCTTGGGCATGGGGACGGATGCTGATGGCCTTGGTGGTGAAGCGGAAGCCTCCTCCCAGACCCTGCCTTCATCTTGTACGTTCCAGTGAGATGGTAGTTCTACTACTTGTGGAAGATCTGTTTCCGGTTCCTTCGCTTTTACCTTCCGAGGACCCTTCTGAGCGAGGGGAATGGCTTCAGCCTGAATATTTCCAAGGGCGCGCGAGCGCGTGATTCGTGATGTTCGATGCTCCTTGACCCTTCGTTTTTTCAACTTTAAAATCTTCACCGGCGCAGAGAATCCAGGGTTTGCTAGTTCTTTTTCATCAGCTGTGGCTTTGATTAATCAAAATACAATTAACCTTCCACACAACGGTCATTGGAATTTAGGCCTATTGAAATAACTTTACTTACCAGCTTTGGTCCTCTTCTGCTGTGGAATAGCAATGTCAACAGAGGACTTCTGCGTGTGCTTTCCAGCAGCCGAAGAAGGACTTGGAGCAACTACTGCAACCGATCCCACCTCCTCATGAGTTTTATTGTTTTGCTGTTCCTTGTCACCAACACCTGTAACTGACAAAAGTATTATATGAAATGTCACCGTTCCAACTGCACCCATTACGATACGGATAAGAACCAAATGACTTACCAACTTTATTGCGCTTTGGTAGCTTCAACACGACAGCTGAAGACTTTCTTTTTTCAACAACAGAAAATGGGCCTGGGACAACTGCATCAACTTTTTCCAAAGCCTCTTTGGAGCTTACATGTGGCTGTTCCTTCTCCTTGTGACCATGTCCTGCTGAATCATAAAAGCAGAATTACCATTTTTCCAAATTGATAACCAATAAGATAATGATATTCAGATTGAGATAACTTACCAATCTTTGTCCTCTTGGCTGTTTTGGTTACGTCAAGAGCAGATATTCCAAGGACGTCCTTTTTCATGCCAGAAGGCCCTTGACTAACTACAACAGTAGTGTCGGCAGTGGCCTGCGGAAGGGTAACGTCTACCTCGTCCATAGTCACGTCCAGGTTGTCGACCGGAGCGGTTGAATGGCCCGACACACTTGCATTAGCAGGATTTCTTGAAAGTACCTTTGGTGAGAGCCCTACCCTTACTACTCTCTTCTTCTTTGAAGTCAATGGCGATGGTGAATACAGTTGTTTCTTCTTCCCAATCCGTTTTGGCAAAGACAGAACGGAGCCTTCACCAGGTGACGAAGCATTGGTGGTGTTTGACATTGCAAACATGATGAAGAGTTGACCTTTAAAGGACAGGCGTCAGGGTGTGTCTTTGTACCCTTAATAAGTTATAGAGAGAACCTGTATTTGGAGTCCAGTAAGTTTGATGGTTTAGAAGTGTATAGAGCCAGTGACCCTTGGTGACCCCGTCCAGTGAGCAAATGAATGAATTGACAATTAATTGGCAAAAGAGAACCAGTCAGTCTGTGCAGTTGGGAGTGGAATGAACTAAATGAAGAATAAAAAGCTAGCTCGTCTTTTGGCCGTTTTTTCTTATCTAAAAAAGAGCGTACCCTTCTGCCTTAGCGTCCCTCCAGAGGGAGGCTTATGCTATGCGCTATACTTTGCTGCTAAGTCCTCGACCTGGGGTCAATGACGAAGACAAAAGACCCAAATTTAATTAAACCTTAACATATTATGATTTTATTATTCTTTCTATTAAATACGAGTAAGCACATTCTGACGAGACTCTGGTGAAGTTTGGAAGAAAACTGGATGTGGGGGAAGTTCAGGAGCAATAGGCGGAGGCCGAGGGTCACGATGTGGGTATCCCAGGTCAACAAAGAACGGCTTGCTCTTCCGTGCCATGTCCTCTAGCTTCTCAGACAAGGAGACGCTATCCCTTGAATTGGCTGCCAAGACGCTTCTGGACTCCAGCCGCTCATACACATTGCGATCGCTTTCATTAAACAGTCCAGGACCCTTCGGCGGGTTAAAGTGGCCAAGTCGTGGATCGATAGGTGCAGGCGGACGTACGTAAGGGCCAACTGGGTGCTGAAGGGTCGAAAACAGTCCGCAAAATGGTAGGGTTGACGTGTACACCTTCCGGCGACGTGACACGGCAACGACTCCACCTGGTTTGACCTGGTATGTTGCTTGTGGTGCGCTCGATTCCTCCTAGGTTGAAAATACATTGCTAGTTGGCTCAGATTGAAACGATGAACAGTGTCCCCAAATGTCCTTACCTCGGGAAGAACACGTAGGGTCCGCTGGTACCACATGCTAAAGCTCCGAAATAGTTCTAAGTCTAACCGACAATACTGATGTCGCCGTCCTCGAACAGCGAAAGATTCCAAATGAAGCGAAGCCAACTTGTCATGTTTAGTGTCAACTCCAGGTTGCCATGATGACATAGCATTCCATATCAAAGCTAAATTACTGCGATTGCGCGATTGGAAAGCAAACCAGTCTTTTCTTTTGAGAGACGAAACGGGCTCGGAACGTCGGAACTCTCTCATGGAGCTTTGAGCTTTAAGGGCTGGAGCCTATAGCCACGACATCGGCAAACTGGATTTGTATGGACGTCTTGGAATAATGGAAAGGTCAAATAGATTTTAAAAGTTTAGACAGTAATAGGAAAGTAATCGACCTTCATTGTTCATCTCTGAAATGAATATTGAGTATAGGGAATGACGATGAGAAGAGACTGGAAGGGACTTTGCAGAGTCCTTGGTATCTTTTGACATTACTCTCCATAAACTCATTAATTTATAAAATCAACGAAATATTGTTTTAAATTAGTGGTTAAAACTAATTAATTTAATTTGATACAATTGCATCCTTCTATTGTCTCGAATGTTTTCTCACTGGCCTCTTCTTCTCAGGTTTTTGGCTCCAAATTGCTTTGTCAAAAAAGAATTTCTTGAATTTTGCAAAATTATTTCATTTTGTAAAAGTTGTTAAAACATTTAATTGTTGTATTAATTAAATGTGCCACTGAACTAATTAATTGATTGATGGCGATGAGTTCCATATTTGGGACTTCCTATGTGAGCAAGATTCTATTCCAAAATGAACTCTGGCCGTGTTTTACACAAAGTAAGTCAATCATTTAACATTAATTGAAAAATTAACACAGTTCTTGAGGAGGTATCAAAGTAAGGCCTGTAGTGCCTTTAGTGTAATTAATTCTTTATGGAACTTTGTCTCTGATTCCAATAATTTACGATACTTTAGACTGGCGTTTCGCAAGAATCCAATTTAACTGCTACAAATAATCATTTTTGACTCTTCCAGGCATTCGAAACAAGGCGAAGAAAGCCTCTAGCTCGCATCGTAATCCGAAGCAGGCCAAAGGTCAGCACTACAGTCTGAAAGTACAGGATGGATCCTATGTGTTAAAAAACAAAATCTTGGCAACGCAGAACCGACTCCGATACCACGGTGGACTCAATGTAAATCAGATTACAGCATAAAAAGACTTTAGCATTTGGATTATAGTTGATTTCCCATGTTTTATAGGTTGGTGTCTGTGGGAGGTTTACATTAATGGCTCTGACTGAAGGAAAGGTGGTGGTGACTTGTGAGAAACCAGACGTGGACTGGACCCATTCCTGGAATCAAAAGTTTTACTCTGGGCGTGAAGGCGTAACATTTTATAAGAAATATTTACACGTTATCCCCAGAGAACTTTCTAATAGGTTCAAAGTCATTGATGAAATCTAGTGAAGGATTAGACGTGGTTAGCTGCGGAGCTTAGAGCTGGACGCCTTATTAGTTAATTTTGGCATTAATAAAAGGCAAGGAGTGCAGAAATCATGTCAATTTATAACGGGTAAAATTCATTATTTAGCTCTCTTCCAGGAGTTTTTAGGGTGAAAGGGAGAAGGGGGAGATGCTGTGATCTGAACTCAACTTTCGCGAAAGCGCCGGTCTATCATCGATTGATCTCTTTACTTTCCAAGCATAACAACAAGGGGAGATACATCCAAAAAAAAGTATTCAGATTTATAAGGAAGCTGTCGGGAAAGGGTAGTTTAAATCTATAGTTCTTTTCTAGGATTATCATTAGCATTAGAATTCTAGGGTCAGGTGTAGAATGTCAAATTCCAACAGTAGTCGAGAAGTTACAGAGAAGAAGAAAAAGAAAAATGTCTGGGAAGAAGCCGGTGAGGAATTTTATCAGGAGAGTTATCCATCCGGCAGTGGCCAGCCAGCAGACGAGGAGAGCACGCCCATTCAGAAAAACAACGGTAGATCAAGTATCCCGTTACCCTCACAAACGGCAAGGAAAAACAGTTTCGCTGGATATAACCATCATCGTAAGTTCAAATTATAAAAGGTTTTATCCATAACTAAAGAATTACTTTGTATACCAAAGGTGGACGAAGTACTTTTGGTAGGACTGCTACTGTCACCACCAACACCAATGCCTTTACTACTTACAACTCCACCAATCGCCTTCACACGACACATGAAGTCAATGCCGCCGCACTCCCGGATTTCGCAGACATGACGATCCCAAATGAGCGAAAGCGATGGCTGGAGCTCCATCGTATAAAATCCATGCCAATCAACATGACTGCCAAAAAGGAACTCAAGGCTCAATTGACCGTAAGTCACCTCACAAGTCGTCGCTTTCTAAATCTCAACTAATCCATACTGACATATTTGCAGACGATCCCAATGTTAAGACTGAAGGGTACAAAGCGACTCCGATGGAATTTACAACGGCTGCATGAGAATCTGGTTCGGAAATGGAGAAATTGTCGCCGCCGACATTTCTTGTGGGCAGGATCTCTTCGTGATGTTGAGGACCATAGTGGCACTTGTAAGATTACGCATTTTTTACCTTCACTCTGCCAACTTTGAAGCTAATTTACAATGTTCAAATAGCAATCGCCGGGATATTGGTTTCAATCAAGTGGACAGTTTACTTTAACTTCCTTCTGTTCCTCTTGCTTGCAACATTCATCGTTTTTCCTCATACACTACTTGAGAAATCAGACCTTGGGAATAACGTGGAAACCTGTCCGCAAAACTTTAGCGAAAGTAAGTATCGAGCTGTGAAATTATGTTATTATAGTTTTGATTTGAAATATTTAATTAATCCAAGGTCTCACATCGGATGTGACAGAATGGATCGGAAACGACACAACCTGGAAGGTTGAATTGGCGAAATGCTGTGCTGATCGGTACCAAGCCGAGATAAGCCAATCGGAAGAGGATGATGAGGAAGATGAAGACTGGGTTGTGCTGCTTCGTATGCTGAACATGTCCATGGAAGGTTGGGGATTCCCGCTCAAACTCACCTACGGATACTACGAAAACGTTAAGCTGAAACTGCCAAAAGTCCTAGGGGGAACTTACGACCTTCCGCTTGCCTATCTACTCATACCGGTTTTAGTATTCATATCTTCACTCATTGTTCTCCTATGGCAAATACGAGCAGCCATTAAGGTAAGCTCGATTTGTAAATATTGTTCATGTGAAAATGATTTTATTACGTTCCATAGGAAGTCGCTTTAGGACGAGAAGGGGAATTTTATAAATTCAGCAACCTTATTTTCGCTGGCTGGGATCATTACACAAAAACTTCATTGGGAGCAAATTTTAGAAAACGTCTTTTGAAGCATGAGATGAAATTATGCCTAGAAACGGAACAAATGAAGGTATGCAAAAATTCATACCGACGGATTGTAAAACCATTTACTAAACGCCTCTCCTTCATCCACAAATACTTTCTGAATTAGGTGTCGACCGAGTCACGGAGACAGAAGTGGTTCATATTGATTACACGGTTCTTCACAAACGTCTTTGTCGTACTCATCATAGTAGGGGTCGGGGGTCTCAATTTCCTAGTAACAGACTTGAGTCTTAGGAAGAAGTCCTGCTCGTCAAACTGCACGAATGAAACGATGGAGACTGGAACCAGTTTGAGTACTCCCACCAACAATTTTATAATCCAGCTTTTGCCAGCGATGAGCGTTGCACTTTCCAATTTTATTCTGCTCTTCGTTTTCCACCAAGTGAGTCTAAATTGTCAAACCTGTCAATCGAAACTGAAACTTTGACTTATTCTTTTTAATCTTTAGATTGGTCGCCTGGAGGTTCATTTACACGAGACAGAAAAGACGCTGCTCCTGACACGAGGGTTGATGGGGCGTCTGGTGACCATTGGGTCTGTCGGAGTGAAACTCTACGTGACCCTTTACTGTCCCAAGCTAGAACGCGCATGTACATTGTGTGCAGCTGAACATGTTGGGCAGAAGGACTCTTGTTGGGAGGCTACGTTTGGAATTCAGATTCTGATGTGAGAAACAGAGGCCATTGGCCCATAATTTTGAACTAATCGTATCTTCTGAATTTTAGGCTTTTATCAGTGGATTTACTGTTTCAACTCGTTCTTACTCTCATATTTGGATACGGGAGACATTTGCTTGGGAAGGTCCTACCATGTAAATTGATTTCGGAACAAAACTTTTACGTTACACGGCACTCATTAGACGTGATATACCTCCAATCAATTTCGTGGTTCTTCTATTTCTCCCCTTTCCTTCCACTCCTCATTCTTATTTACTCCTTGTTCATCTTCTACCTTAAAAAGTTCTCGCTGATTGTGCTGGCAAGAGGAGTTTCGGAAACTGTGAGGTAACTGAAAAATTAGAGTTTAAACCATGAGGGCTAAAATGATTTTTTGACATTATTTGTCTAGAACTAGTAGAACCAAAGCAGTACATCTAACTGTTCGGCTCATTGCACTTGCTACCGTGGCCATCACTCTTGGTCTTGTACTCTTTGAAATGGAACCTTCCAAAGGCTGTGGGCCGTTCAGAACTAAGCAGTAAGTTAACAAATAAGTAAAAGCCCATTGAATTATTCCTGACTAAGTTGTTCTAATTCCTAAGCTTTCCTTGGGAGGTGATAACTGATTTGGATCATCGCACGGCTACTGACACTATGGCATTTCTCTCTTCGCCAAATGTACTCATCCCACTCCTCCTGTTTATAACTGTCGTTTCGTATTTTTACTACTCAAGTGCAAAGGCCAATCGTCGAATGGTGGAAACACTCAAGTAAAGTTTTAAAAAATATTAATCACCTCCTACACGAATTGAGTTATAAAACTATTTACATTTTAGGCACATGTTGGTACTGGAGGGCCATGATAAACAGTACCTCTTTGCTCGACTCAATACAGTACCCGAGGCTGGAGAAAGTGGGACGATACTGGGTCGAAGCCTCGGAAACTCGGATACCGAACGAAATGCTATACCGACCGGTTCGCCGAAAAATTAACGAACATAACCTCTGGAAATTCTTAATGCTGCCACCATTGCTTTAATGATTCAGGACGTAATCACATCATAAACATTGTAAAACGTCTTACATGATGAGGATTGGAAGCAGGTCGACGGGTTTCGAAGAATATGCTTATGGAGTCTTTGTCTCGGGAGGAGTGATGGGGGAGTGAAGCTGAAATTGAAAAGCAAGCATCAATGACACACTTTTACGGAGAGGCTTCTTGCATAATAAATCTCACTTACAACTTCTGAAACCCGAAGCCAGTCCTTCATTTTTTGATGGGTATCTGCGGATGATGGTTTCCGATCCCAATTCCAGTATGTGTACTTGGTGAACTCTTGAATAAGGTTGTGATGTTTAGTACCGTCTGCATTCCTCCTATGGGATTCGCTTACGACTCCCTTGAAATTAGATGGGATTTCTAGTTCCGCACCGCACAAAGGACGACCTCGTAGCACAGCTTCCAAGGCCCCTGTGAAACAGACATGAATTTCACGTCAACATTCCAGATTAATTGGACATTAATACAAAGATTATTTACCATCATTCGCATCCCTTGAGATCTGGTTCACGAACTTATCAATCACATTTGCGGTCTGGTTGGCTTCTATTTTGACAGGTACGGAATGCACATTTTCCACCACGGTGCTCGCAGGGTCAACAGCAAATGTATTTCGTTGAAGTTGCTTCTTCTCTGCCATAATCAGATCTGTGCAGGCTGTTCAAAATAAACAATATAATGAGAACAATTAAATTAACGACGAATTGTCTATCAAAAGAAGTCAACTGAACTGCTGAACTGTTCAACACAAAAGAAAAGGATCCATTCACACAGCCGAACGACCACGTATCAATCTATCCAAAATTCATTTGATGTAATTTCTACTCGTTGGATTTTTTTTTCAGAATTTGAGTTTTATATACACTCTTCTTGTGCCCACTTTCAATCAATCGCAATCCTCAATGTCGTCGACAATATTCGTAGTTTCGACATCTATTTTTGCCTTCTCTCACTACCATTTGATTTTGATTTTGAGCATTTATTGTCACCTTCTTCAGATTTTACAACCTGTTCTCCCAGAAGTAGACATAGTGGTCATTTAAGTAATTGTAAGTGAAAGGAAGGAAATTTTGGTGAGAACTTAAGCTTATCTAGAATTTCAACCAGACCGAACGTCTGGAACTAACTAGATAATTGTAAACAGCCTTTTTAGATTTAGAAATGGATGTGGTAGCACCATAATTTGCAATTCATTCCAAGTTTTCAGTGAATATATTCTCCTTTACATTTAAAACTAAGTTCAAAAAGCCAAGAGGTCTTCGGGGTAATTGTGTTTCCATTGTTGCATGGGTTTCCAGGTTTTCATCTTGTTTCATCAACTCGGGCGAGGAGGCCACGGTTTCTTAGAAATGATGTTTTTTCTCTAAACTCCCTAAACGCTTCAGACTATTGCTGTACCGTTTGTAATCGAATCTTCCTGAAATTAATACCTTGGCCACTCATTGGTTGAAAAAATTCACGACAAAAATACTTCCTGAGTACCGCTCGGGTGGAGCCAGCGTTACAGTTTGCAAGGCTTTGCGGCTACACAGCGGGGTGACTGCTGCTTCAATAAGTTACTGGCGCCGAAATTTTTGGCGGAATTCTGTTCAAAAATTCTGTGTGTCTATTTATGCCGTGGGAAGCTCATGGGTATGGACTCTGGACTCTTCTCGTCCGGTGTTGTCCTCTGCTGACGTTATTTACCTCCTCACATGACATGAAAAACTAAATACTCGGTCAGTTGTTGCCATTTCCAATTCCGCATATCAAGTGTCAAGTCATTTGCAACTTACAATCAGAGGTCAGCATGTCACTCCTACTCAAAATAGCTAAAGGAAGGGGTCATTTGATCCACAAACTCCAGGCAAATTCCGCCATGCCGCTGACTAGGACCTTCGCGAGCGGAACAGTGAGCGGTGGAACATACGAAACGCTTGTTGTCACAACCGTAGCACCATATGTAGCTCATGTTGAAATCAACCGTCCTGATAAGCGGAATGCGATGAATAGTGCTTTCTGGAGGTAATGAATTACACTCTGACTCTCTGACACATTATAAAATACCCAAAACAAATCCAATTAAAATCTTGTTTAATTTCAGAGAAATAAAGGTCTGCTTTGATACCCTCCATGAAGATACAAGTTGCCGGGTAATTCTGTTCAGTGGGGCAGGCCGGGTATTCACCTCAGGTTCGTGGAAACATGGAGATTAATTAAATACGCATGTGTTCAACATTTTACCACTTTATTGAAGGTTTGGATTATAGCGACATGCAAGGATTGGGCTCCTTGACGTCAGGGGATGATGATATTGCTAGAAAATGTCGTGGTCTTTACAAGCTTGTAAGGCAGTATCAGGACAGTTTCACCGCCTTGGAAAAGGTTACACACTTTTACTAAAAAGAAACTCAGATTTTACCCATGTTTTGGTTATTAATATTATTAATATAACTTTTTTGTTTGTAGTGTGCGAAGCCTGTAATTACATGCATTCATTCTGCCTGCGTTGGAGCCGGTTCAAACATGATCTGTAGCTCGGATATTCGCTACTGTACTTCAGATGCTTATTTCCAAATCAAAGAAGTTGATTTAGGTTGAATTGAATTTTACTTTATATTGAAAAATACAGTTGCTAAATCTAAACTGTGAATTCCAGGGATATCAGCGGATGTCGGTGCGCTCCAAAGAATGCCAAAAATTGTGGGGAATGAAAGTTTAGTTCGAGAACTGGCGTTTACTGCAAGGGAAATGCATGCCGAAGAGGCCGCAAAATGTGGACTAGTGAGTCGAGTCTTCCCTGATAAAGCGAGGTTACCTATTATTTAATTGACCGACTTTAGGAATTTTATTTTCATAATTCGTACACTTGATTCTTCTAGCATGATGGAAGCTGCAATTGATGTTGCAAAAACGATTGCATCGAAATCTCCAGTTGCAGTACAAGGGGCAAAGCATATTCTGAATTATTCACGGGATCACACGGTTGACGAGAGTTTGGTATATCAGGTATTTATTTTATTTTATTAGTTTTTTTTATTACTTTACAGTGAGTTAAATTAACTTTAATTGCAGGCTGCCTGGAACATGAGTCTGCTACAGAGCGAAGATTTGATGAAATCTGTCATGGCCATGATAGGAAAGACAAAGACGAATTCCAATGACTTCAATGACTACTAACTGTGAGTACCAGTCACTACGTCTCAAAAGGATTTTGGAGGGTGGACATCATTTTCAATTAATTTAATCCCATGTCTACACTAATTTTTCTCTAAAATGTGTCCACTTAAAATGATTCTGAAATCCTAAAATGAAATCAAATCTACCAGAACGACACTTCTGTTTATGGCATTTTAATCACATTTTTGTCATTCGCAGGGTCTGTTAACTTTTGAGAAATCCTTTTGACATTTTTTCCATGTATGGCTCTCATCATTTTCCAATGTGTCTGGATTCTTCAACAAAATGGGATTTTGTGTTAGTTTCGGTTAGGTATTGTCGCCTATATTTTCTTTTTGTATCGATCCTACAACATACAATGTGAATCGAGTCGTGACCAGGATTTGCATAAAATTAGCTAAGAGCGTGTCCTACGGATAAATATTTAAAGAGATTTCAGATATGCCTGGAGAACTGGAGCCAAATGCTGGATGGCTTTAGTAGCTTGACTATATGGAGACTATGAGGTGGAAACTCTGAAATCCTGACAAATAGGTAAGAAATTGGATATACAGGCAGGCGCAGCCTGTAGCTCTTTGAAAGTCTCGGAATTGGATTTCTAAGGTCAACAACAACAATACGAAAAAAATTCTATAGCGTCAGTTTGGATTTCGGATCTGCAAGCATTGTTGGTGACTGAGCTTGGGAGGGACTACAAATTAAAAGGTGTGTGGGGTATATGCTAAAAAGTAAATTCACCACCTTTGCACAATATCATTAACATTTCCATACTGATTAAACACATTTAGGAAACAGATTCTTGTCACAAAAGCATCATGGGCCAAGGAAAAACAAAAGTAGGCTCTGCATTCCTCCAAGCGAACAATTGTTAACAAAAGTTCCGGCAATTGGCAATTGTAGCGGATGAATTTGTAGTGGGGGTGGTTTTCATTTCACTAATCAATTAACGCAAATCTGTTAACCGGATCTGCGGTTTTTTAATCTCTCTGGCCAAAAGCCAGTCTCCAGCGGGATAGAAAAGTTTCAGATTTTAGTTGCGGCATTGTGGAGCGTGTGCTTCATTTCTTTATAGTGTCGTGAATTACTAAAGTTATTTCTATACTAATTTCAGATGGCATCTAACGCTAAAAGTGACGAGGCAAAGGGAACAGACAAGGCTGCCACAGACGACCAAAAACAAGTAACTGACAACCTTCTGCCGTCCACAGATAATCCACAATGCTTATTTTTTTTAGAAAGATTTGGCTGCAGAATGCGAGACTGGGGGATTGAGCGAATTTCGGAAGCCTGATGAAGGAATCTCCCGTGTCGTCGAAAAAGTTCGGGCCGAAATCAGGGCACAGATTAAAAACCTGACAAAGGAAAAAGTGCCTGAGAAGTTGGAAATCGTTGGCTACCGGATGAGCGTTGTGCTTGGCTTCATGTACTTTGCAAAGGTCATTTCCATTTCATAGCCTCCAATTCTTTATCTCAACATTTTGATTATCACGTCCTTGTTATTGTTTACCCACTGCAGATAAAAATTCCAGGCGGCTCCTTTGTCCAAGCAAAAATACTGGAGAGCCCAACAGGCGAAGTCTCTCTCCAGAGCGTCAATGAAACAAAGACGGACGAAGACGAAAGAGATTTCTTCAAACACTCAAAATAACAATTTGACCATTCCTTAGGCCTACTTTTAAATTCATTCCACTCAATTATTCCAACGATGACAAAATTTTGCATTCCTGAGTCGCAAAAACCCTGTTCTGCGATTGGCTTTCTCGTTTACTCTACGCAAACTTATGAATTCAGTTCCCCATTCCATTATAATGCGACATCATGCCTATAGAAATTGTGGCAAAGGAATTCCCTTCCCGTTGATAATGATAACCGCTATGGCTTTAAAATTCAATTAATTAAACCATACCGCAAATAAAAGATTGCACTGGACCTGTACCGTGTCTTGTCTACTTTCTTGTCCCCATTTTCACATTTGGAGTGTGTGCAGAGTAGGTTTTCACAAGGTAGAAAATGGAAGGAGGAAAGGCACAGGTAGTTCCTGATTCAAATCCTAAGAAAGAGACGACACCCGCAGTCGCCGGTGCAAGTGCCGCAGCTTCCAACAAAGCTGCAGAAATCTTAGCCAATCCTGAGGCAAATAAATTGGCAAGAAGTACTGTAAGTCGTATTGGTAGATTTCTCCTGACTAAATGCGGGGGTAAAAAAAATCGAGGAGAAGATGGAGGAGAAGACGTAAGGCCCAGTTTAGAATCACTTATCTTAAGCTAAGGTCAAATCATTAATTTTGTCGCAGGAATATTTCTTAGCAGACGATTTGAAGCGGCCGGATGAAGTCACACGCGCTATGCTCACAAAGTTCGATAAGCCAATTAAAACGAAGCTGGCAGAACTGGAAGTCCCAGTTCCAAACAAATGGATTTTCATTGGATACAAAACCCAAACGGTGTCCGGAACGGACTATTTTCTAAAAGTAAAAAGCTACAAATCCAGCTTCGAGATTCCGCCTAACCTTGCCTTTATCTCCAGGTGAAAGCAGCAAATTCCGGACAATACTTTCACATTCGAATTTACGAGTCTCTCCAGCAGGAATTGATTCTCCAGGACGTCGTCGGGCCCAAATTTAATGCGGACAAAGTAGAGCTTGCAAACTGAGGTCATGCTTTAGAATCCAGAAGGAAGCACGTGCAAGTCACAATGTACACTTCAAATTCTTGTTATCCCGTCAATCATGACATTATTTTGTAAACGTAAATTGAGTTTCGGAAAATACGTGCGGAATTAAATCATATTGGCCTTTCAATTTTGCACACGGTTTCTAACATGTCTTCGTGACGTGCAAATTTCCCCTATCCGCCCCCACAAAACTAATACGTGTTGAATACTATCGCTTTATCAGCTATCGTGAACTTGCATTTTGATTCTGAAATAATTTAGAGCATCTTGTCAACCTTTTAACCAATTGTACTCAATTCAGTTCAACTGATTCTGCCGGAATAAAAGAGGTATTTGGCAAGGGGCGGGCGGCTTATTATTTTCTCGTCGATCCCTATCGTCGCACACTTTCGTCGTCATCATGCATAAATCTACGCGCAATCGGTTGCTAATTATCGGTGGAGTTGCTGTTCTTGTAGTCGTGGTTGCTGCAGTAGTAACCGTTTTCTTAGTTCGATCAAAAGACTCCAATGGTGATGACAAAGACAAAGAATTCCGCCTACCGTTGTCAACCCCATCTCATTCGCCACTGGGAAAATACCCATCGGCCGCCGTCAGTACAGATGCCGAAGAGTGCGCTGGAATTTCTAAAGACATTTTGGAAGAAGGCGGGAGTGTGGCGGATGCAGCCATTGGCGGGCTTCTTTGCATGGGTGTTGTACATAGCCAGTCTATGGGAATTGGCGGTGGTTTCCTACTTGTTTTCTACAATGCAACAACACAAGAATCAAGGGTGCTAAATGCAAGAGAAATTGCTCCAGCTAAAGCTACCGAGGATATGTATGAGGAAAATCCAGACGATTCCCTGCGTGGAGGGCGGGCTGTCGCAGTTCCTGGAGAAATAAAAGGGTATTGGGAGCTGCACAAGGATCATGGTAAACTTCCATGGCCACGCCTCTTCAAACCAACTATTGACCTCTGTCGAAACGGTATCAAGGTCACACAAACTTTGGCAACAGTCCTTCTGGATAAGCAAGATGTAATCAAGGAAGAACCAGCATTGGCCGAGATTTTTCTGAACAAAGCGACTGGAAAAGTATGGCAGGTAGGAGACATCATGACCAGACCAGTTTTTGCAAACACACTTGAAACGATAGCAAACAATGGAGGGGAAGCCTTCTACACAGGTTCCATTGCAGCAAACATAGTTTCAGACCTGAAAGAATTCGGAGGAATTATAACCCTTGAAGACTTGAAGAATTATAAAGTGCTTTGGGGAGAGCCGATTGAGCTTGAAATTCATGGCGGATATAAACTGAAAACTGTTCCTCCCCCAGGTAGCGGGGTACTTATGGGCTTCATGTTGCGAGTACTTGGTGGTCACTTACCAAAACCCAAATCCATGCAAGAATATGGTCAAGTGTATCAGCGAATAGTAGAGACATTCAAGTACACGTACGCCAAAAGGACGATCCTTGGTGACCCTGAAGACAAAGAGAATAGACAAATTGTCAACGAATTGGTAGAATTGCTCAAGTCTCCAGAATATGCAAAAGAAATCCGGGATAAATTGATGGACACGAGGACGAATAACACTGTCGAATACTACGGAGCTGAGTTCTATGGCTTGCCAGACAACCACGGGACATCACACCTCTCCATCGTGTCAGCAAATGGAGACGCTATTTCCGTTACAAGCACAATCAACACCCATTTTGGATCAAAAGTCCGATCTCGCTCTACCGGAATAATTTTTAATAATGAAATGGATGACTTCTCGGCCCCCAACATTACTAATTATTTTGGCCTCCCCCCATCAAAGAACAATTTCATTCGACCCGGGAAGCGGCCAATGTCCTCCATGTGTCCATCCATCTTCACCGACGAAGCAGGAAGAGTGCGGCTAGTTGTTGGAGCAGCCGGTGGAACTAAGATCACAACTGCAACTGCGCTCGTTAGCATCCGTAATTTATGGCATGACATGAATATTAAGGAATCTATGGACGAAGCACGAGTTCATCACCAACTTTTTCCAATGGAAGCAACACACGATCCAGGCTTCAACAAAGAAATTATAAACATCTTAAGCGGATTTGGCCACAATGTCAGCAAACACGAAGCTTCCGCTTCGGTTATGGGCGGAGTAGAAAGAACAAAGGATGGGTCACTTCAAGCCAACTTTGACTTCAGGAAGTCAGGGAGCATCGATGGATACTAGAGAGGAAGAATTAATAATTCCAACAATATTTGTCCTAATTGTAATCAAATACTTTAGCTAAAATAGACTTAATAACTTAAAGTAGACATTTTAAAAGTGAGTCATTTGGTGACTATGAATCAAATCTGCTATTTTTTTTGCAATTCTGTATCTAGTTTGCCTTGAAATAAACCAAATCATTCAGCCCTACTCAACTCTCAAGTAAAACCTTGAAATTAATCAGCTACACATTTTAAATTAAAAGAAAGTTTAAGCGAAGGGAAATGATGGAATGTGCCAGGATATGTCTATTATTGTTTGTCATCCATTTTACAGCAGCTTTGGATTCTGCAGAATTGTGCATACCTAGAGGTAATCAAATAAGAATTACCCAATAATTTGCTAATTACATTTTCGTTAAGGTAAGAGGCCCGTTTGTTCGGGTGTGGCAAATGGCTGGGTCCTGAATGGGAGACGCTGCTTTAAATTTTTGGACCAGTTGAAAACATTTGACGAAGCGGAGGAGACATGTAGAAAAAACGGAGCTAATTTGGCGTCAGTGAAAAACCAAGCTGAACATAATTTGTTGATCGACTACATCCTCAGAGAGGTCAAGGAGACTGACCTCAAGGCTGTCTGGGTCGGTGGGAGAAGGAAAAAGACACGGTTCATTTGGATGGACTTGGAACCTTTCTCTTACGTCGACTGGCATTCTCACAATACTGAAACAGAGAAAAGCGCAGTTAATAATTGTATTCAGTTGGTCACATCGGCAGAAAATTATGCAACAGATCCCAATGGATTTGGAAAGTTCCTTTTACAGTCTTGTACTCTCAAAAGTTATTACATTTGCCAAAAACCAGCTGAATAAGTACCAAAGTTTTAAAATTAATATCACAAGTTGACTTCAGTCTCAGGAGATTGATGAACTAAATTAAATATCAAAGTGGCGAATAAATGAATAAAAAAAATCCAAATCTTCAAACAAGTATTGTTGCGTTTACGTTACTAATTTGCAGATTAAGCTGCAAAATTCGTTCACTCTTGTGACGAATGTTAATTTCCGTTATGCCGTTGCATTGAAAGACCGTTGGATACATTACTTATGGATTTGGAATAAAGTGTATATGCTTAAGTAGTCTTTTGTCTTAAGTCTTTTGAGAGGCTTATCTTCCACGGGATTCACCAGATCCAGACGAGCGTGACATCGTGTGCAATGGAGATGTAGTGGAGTTAACGGAAGATGTTTCAGAGAGTGGAGCATGAATTGCAGCCTGATTTAGCTGGCGATGGTTGCTGAAAATTAATCACAGTTAAGATGGACAATGAAATCAATGCTAGAAAGGTACCCGAGTATTACGTACCCAAGAGCATCGCCAATAAACCCTTCAGTCCAAAGTCCACCATCACCACTATTTTTCACGTGATTAGGAGTATTTGTATTTCGATAATAATAGGTAATTCGTTGGGGATATCTTCTCAGACTGGGATAAGCTGTCATGACATATCTACGCTGACCATTTCTGATTTGCTGATTTCGAAAGAATCCCATGCGGAATCCAGGAGGAGGATACCTGTCCAACAAAGACTATACATTACATCAATTATCCAAACTTAAGGTCCTCATAATTTATTTACTTTGGTATTTCCTGCTCAGGACCAGCAGCCCAGCAGAATAATACTCCCAATGCCATCAGGAACATCACGAGAATAATGACGAAGAGTACGATCGAGACGATTGAAAAGGAGCTGGAAGGTGGATCTGTGAAATCCAACGTGTACTCCAGCTATAATTGGAAATGATGCGTTGACACTGACAATGACACTAAATGGCAGTCAGACTTACACGACAAGAGCCTCGAAGAACGAATGGGTCATCTGGATAGTCGTATCCTTCGCAAATAACGTCAGACTTCCCGAATTTGTACTCGTTAGGCATCCTATCATCACAATCCCACTGTAGAGTTGAACGAGAAATAATTTGTGCACAATTAGGTCAATTAGTCATCAAATGATTTACAAACTTGAACATTAAGTCCGTCAGTTCCATTGTTGTAGCATTCGATACTCTCGGGTTCCCAATTTTTGCATGCCGCAGTTCCTAGACTGCATTTTAATTGTGGTACCCCTTTGCTTCTACGACCTTTCGTGTAATGTCCCTGGATCAGAGTGAGCGCCTTGATATCCTTGAGTTTGACCTTGTCACCGTATTCCCCTGTTAGAGCAAAGAATGTCCACGTTAATCACTGACTGGTGATTAATTGTGTGTGTCTTACCAGAAGTGACTAGGGTGATGCATAGAGCGAGAAGGGTACATCCGATGAAGATTTTAGTCATTCTGTGATTGATTGTGAATATTGTGATTACAGGGTTATATGCCAGCCAAGGTCCACGTCCACGTTGATTAATTTCGGCAGAGTGGAGATGAAAGGAGGAATTGGATGACCTCTGACCTCTCTTCCTTGCCAAATGAAAGACAAAGTGTAAACTAATTACTTGGTTAATCAACTTTACAACTGTGATTACACACACTGACACATGCACATACATGCATGCATTCCACAATACCACACAATGCAATAATTTGTTTGTTTCTGTGCTGTTGTGTGGGTGCGTGGGGGATTGGGCCATGGGCATTCCTCCAATATCACAGGAATATCACCACGAATCCAACTAATTGACTGATTGATTAATGAAACTCGAATTAATTAGAGTTAATTACAATTAACCCACCATGGTACTATACTGGTCTCGTGGTCTCTCTAGAAGGTACAAGTCCCCCTGCCCAACCCTGATTCGCTGCCCACGTGACGGGTGGCGGGTATTATGGTAAGCAGCGGCAGAAAAGACTCTCTGTGGCAGTCACTAGAAAAGGTGACCCAACCGACCCAAGTCCCCGACAACAGCAGCTTTAAAGCAAGTTTAAAACTTGTTCCATTTTATTGGATGCCGTAATGCTAATAATTTTGAACAATTTAGCGTAATTATTGTCCATTCCCGAAAACGGGAGAATCTTCTAATATAACCTTTTACCCCAAAACTGGTCAAATCAGTTCGGTAGACAATGTGAAAGGATAGCTAGGTGATTTATAACTATGATCAATTACACTGATCTCAATTTCCTTGCTTTGCCTTCTTTCTTCAGGTTCAACCTTCCGGTTCATTCCTGCTTAATTTATTAAATACCGTCTGGAAACTTATGAACTATGGAAAAAAAACATTGGGCCTCAAAAATTCATTTCAACGGCTATGAGGTTTGAGGCCCAATGTTTTTCCATAGTTCATAAGTGGCCGTTCATAAGTGGCCGTTCATAAGTTTCCAGACGGTATATAACACACAAAATCACATTCGCAATGAATTTTGGCATCAGTAATCATTAAACCTAGATGACTTTGGCTAACTGCAAGGAAGGAAGGTACGAATTAATTCACGATTCATGATTTCATTTGATAGAAGTGATATTGAAAGAGGTGATAATGCCACATTCTTAAACTAAATTGAACTTTGAGGTTAATAAACTTAAAAACTTCTTTCAAGATTTCTTTGATTTAGACTCTTCTTTTCTTTATTTTTGACAGAGTGATTGGTCCAATATTTTCTGTGGTTGCTACAGACTGCCAGAAGAGGAGAAAGGGCCATGACATGAAACGCCCGCCTCTCACACGCCACACGCAGACCACGACACACCGGAAGAGATTTTAGCATATTTTTCCTTTTTTCTTAATTTAACTCCTTCCTAATTAAAGCTAATCTAGGCTAAACCAGGATGCAGGCTGAGGTTCAGAAGAGCTGCAGCGCTGGAGTTCAGTTTGCGGTGACAAACGTAAAAGAAATAAAATCCATCAGTTCCATATCGCTGATTTTATGTTACACTTCACAGCCCAGCTGGAATGAATTTTGCATGAACTGGAGTATCCAGTCCTTCAGTCAGATCGTGAATGGAGTGCAGATACCACCAAAGTCTGCGGATTCTTCTGCCAGCTCCTTCGAATCACCAATTTTTACTTCAAGCGTTGGACACCAATGGTAATGAAAATGATGATAGCTACCAGTAAGTGGGTTTGGATTTCATTTCATTTAATTTATTTTCAGGAAATTGGTTATTGGCCAGTCATATGCTGTGAGCGTCAGGAAGGCTCTGTCCTTCTTCATTATGCATATCCCTACAGATGAACACAGGTATAAGAGCTTCAACGTCAAATATCTCTTCCGTCTTGAGAATGGGGCCAATGGGAATTTCTTCACTCCACCAGGTAGATGTGTTTAATCGGAATGTAGTTTCGGACTTTACATTTATCCTGAGACTAATTTTAATACAGAAGTGAAGGAGAAAGTGACCCTGTTCAATGGGGATTTTATCTGTCGAGACGGACATCTTACGTTCATCTATCTTGACGATTTGTTCGGAGACGTCGGTTAGTAGGAGTACCCTCTGAATGCAACCAAAATATTTTATAATTAACTATAATCCCTTGTTAGGGCGTCGGCACGGGCTACTGGTTAACGACACACTAAATATTAACTGCACGGTCAAGACGTGTGGGGACATTTTGAGTGTGGTTTACGACCGGATTGATGATTATGAACCCTGCTTGCCAAACACTCTTGGTACCGACTTGCAAACTCTGCGATCCGAGACTGACGAGTGTTTTTCTGATGTCAAGATAATCACTGTTGGCAAAACATTCAATGCTCATAAATTCATCTTGGCTGGTATGTTGAGCCACGTGCTTTTCTATTTGAGTAACTTATTGGGTAAATATTTATGCTTTTTTTGATGTAGCAAGGAGCAGTGTTTTTCTGACTATGTTCAGCACTCCGATGATGGAGTCTCAACGGAATGAAGTTGACTTGAGTACCTACGACACTGCTATTGTAGAGTTATTGATGGAATACCTTTACACAGGGACCATTGAAATCTCAACACAAATCAAGTCAGCCTCTGTCACCATTGATGCATTTGAACTTGCTGACAGGTACAACATGGAGGGGCTCAAGGAAATAGCTCTCGAGCACTTGATTCGGAACTTGACAGCTGATAATGCGGCAACTATGATGCACTATGGCAAACTTTTCAACGCACTCCCACTCAAGACTGCTGCAATAAACTACATTGTCAGGTATGTCAAATGGGATCGATTAAGACCGAGAATATGTTAAATGTCGTTTTCTGTATATAGGAACAAATCGGATGTCGTAGCTTCTGAAGAATTCAAACAGTGCGTGAAGAACCACCCGGAACTTCTTCTGGAACTTGTGGAAATGAACTACTTGTCAATGTGCTCAGCATCTCATGTCCTGTATACCATTCCAGGTCTTCCATCATCCCGTGAAAGGGATACGGAATAACTACTCCAGAAGATGTTCCTCGAAATTATTCTTATATAGAATCAAGGCGATATACTATCTAAACATTTCCCACCAGTAATAATTCCAATTGAATAATAAACTTTTATTCAAACAACTTCATACGTCAACTACACTAATTCGGTTAATCTATCTTTTTAACGTTTTGTTCAATAACTTTTTACCATGGATCCCCATCAACGTTGTTGTATTTTTTGCTGATGTTCCATCGAAAGTAGTCAGCACTGTTCAGCAACCAGATCCAGTAGCTACAAAACACACATGTTCATACTTCAATTTCATATCGTTCTAGTTTGTCTTACACAATGGAGTAGATTGTCAGAATGGCAATGAAAATAGGAAAGTTGTATTTCTCCAGGAAAATCATTAGGTTCTCATACTGTCTAATTTTCTTGGGATTCATGTAAGGCAGTTGTGTGAGGGACGAATTCTTCCTATGGAAAAGCTCATCCAACTCAACTGCCCCGGCTTCGTCGTCCATCTTCTTTGCCTTGATTGCTGAGTAGTCTTCCTTGATACTTCTTAGCCTGAGGACAAAGGTAGTCAGACATTTTAATTACATATTTTACTCCATTTACTTAAATAGGCTCTGTTTTTACCATGTGATAAAGGTGAATTCCGCGAGAGTCAGGAAAACGAACATCTTTGAAATGCGGATAAAATGTAATTCTTATATGTAAAAGCCATTGTAGTGGAGCTTACGATGCATCCCGCCATCCAGGTGTCAATGGCCTTGACATAGCTTACAATCGGGGTACTCTCCCGAACTGAAGCAAACATAGCAGTCAGAGTTAGCAGTGTGGTCATCGCAATACCGATACGAGCTTCTACAAATCTTGACGGTAGCAAAAAGCAGAGGCAGGTGATGACGATATAAAATGTGCTAAAACAAAGATACCTTTGATAATCAGAATTATGAGTAATTTATAATGCAACAACTCGCCTTGGAAGGTATGTTTGGACAATGTGATAACTCAGGCGACGCCTAGCTTTAATCCGGAATCCAAATACGTCGTATTTCTCCGACAACGGATCTGGAAATTAGAGAATGTATAAATGCCATGTTTCTGACATGGGGATTTCAATTTTGTAATTATCCTTTTCATCTCGGGGAAACAATTTTCTTTCTTTTAATTTTCGGGATATTTATGGGGATGTTTAGCAAGACTACATGCCAAGACGTACCTTCATCATCCTGAATTTTCGTATACTCCCGTAGACTTCCAACCTTGACATCGAAGCTGGAGACTTCAAGTTCATGGAGCCAGACTCCAGTCCTGAACCACGAGAGCCTGAGGTCATTTTGGGTGTAGGCGAACGAACGAATTGAGAATTGGCATGTCTGCGTATCTGCCGCTGGTGAAGAAGATAAAACAGTTAGACTTTTAGTTATACTTATTCTTATACATTTAATTTCAAAAGCCTCTTTTACGGTAGTAGTGGAACGTCATTGGACAGTCCGTGATGACACTAATTCTGGATAAATACTCAAACGCACCAATTTCAGGGATGAGTTTAAGCGTAATTGGTTTGGTCATGGCATAGGGCTGGGTCACCTGGAGTAAGTTCCCTGTAAAACACAATTAGCATTCAATAATTTCTCTCGAGACTGAATTAACTGAAAGAGCTTACCAAAGAATAGATTTGGTTTCCAGATGGAATCAAGTATGTTGGGGTCATTGAGGGTTTTTGTCATGTTTTTTCGTTGTTCGGGGGTCATGTCGTTGTACGACAGGCGTTGTAGGCCTTTGGAAGCCTGTTTCTCATTAAAGAAATCCCGAATGCTGTAGTCAGTCCAAAATACCCGGAATTCCAAGTCAATTTTGATGCTCTAGTGTAACATTATATAATTTTGAATGGCTCACAAGACACAGTTATTCATCAGACGTTTTTACCTCTCCGTTTTCATTCAAGTCTAAAATTTTTCTTATGTTAAGCTGAATCAAAACCTCTATTGGGCGTCCATCTTTTAGATAAAAGAAAATGCTTTCAAAATTAAAAAAAATGAGTCTGATTTTTTCCAGCTATTTTACCTGCATGCTTCGGAATTTCGTGCATATTGTAACCCGGAGGTAATTCAAGCTGGAAAAATTCCGTTTTTTTTGCATTCAAAAGTCGGCGGGTTGGTGACGAAGACGGCTGCGGCGCATGCCCGTCGCCAAACTCAGTTTCTGTCGACATTCCATCTATTCCATCGGCGTCCCTTGCAGAACGAACTAATGGGAAGAAAATGCCGTCCCCCTCACTTTCATGTTTGGCATTTCTTGATTTCCCTTCGGAATAACTCGCCCTGGGAAATAAATCAGGAGTATTTAGCCTAACAAAATCCAAAAGCAGAGAATATACACGCTTACAGAATGGCAAGAACTATTGTAACTCGTAGAATATTTTGGAGAATTTGCCTCATTTCCACGGCTAATAAATTCAGAGCCACACACTCCCCTTTAGTTTAATCCTTCCAGGACTTGCGGAGTTGTCAAAAGTGAAGGAATTTGATTGCGAGCGTGCAAAGTCTACTGTAGCTATGGTCCGTCGCCAAGAATGAAAATGTGATGACTCTGGGATTTTGAATTGAAAGAAAACAAGATAACCCAGACACCAGCACTCCAGATAAAGGAGAAACGGGAAGATTAATTGTGTCAAGGAGTCAGATTAAATTTATCTTCTTATTCCGATTCAAACCACTACTGTCAATTTTGCAGGGCTTTGACGCTTCGGATTGATGAAACTCCCTCAGGTCTTCCGGAGATTGCGACGGAGGAATTCCTTCTGTGTGCTAAACACTTCAGCACTTCTGGACGGAAGAAGAAGCTCCTCGCTACTCAAGTGCCTATGCTTCTGACCGCGACCAATTGTTTACGTTTCATTTCTGTTTTATAACAGACATCCAGAAACAGATGTAATAACAGACAAACTATATTAAACTCGACTGAGGTTAAATTGTGCAGGAATGGATTTTATGTGTCTTTATATTCAAGCAGGTGAGAGGCTATACTTTATTTATGAGCAACGGATATGTCTGTTGGAGACGTGGAGGTTTAAATGGTAGCAGCAGAATTCTAAACCCCGGCACAAGGGGATGAAGGTTCTCGTCACTTTCCACTAGGCTTAATGGAAAACATCAATTCTAAACTAACGGACATATTTCCCTTGCAGTTTGCCAATTTTCGGGTAGCAAGGTCCAGACCGATACTAATTCATTGTCACTAGTGATGCAACATCAACTTATTAGACATTAGACAACAGTAGACTATTCAAATCGATTTCGTAATTCCAAATGACACTCGGCGTCATTGCACAGCACAAAGGTTATCCAGCCAAGGAACACATTGGCTTTTGATTTGAGACACAATTGCTAATTGGGTAATGAACGGTACGTATCGAGTTTATGGAAGCGAAGCCTCACATTATCCCATGGCACAGCGTGTCTCTACGATGATTCCATTGAGGTTTGACATGTGTCTACAAATATTAAGACAGAGATGAATAAGTGCTGGATTAAAAGTCAGGATTTACTTACAGGCTTTAGTCAAAGTTCACATTTGGACAGGGTCAAGAGTTCACCAACTGCGTAAGACTAACTGATACTGAAGGGCCATTGAATTTTCACGTTGCCCCATAAAAAGTAAGCTTTGGCATTCCCATGTGAAGCGATTCTTTCTCAACCAGAACAGACAAGCGACAACTGGAAAAAGAAACTATTCAGCCGGAAATCTGGATTCCGAGAGACACAAAGAATATTTTCTGATGTCGTCAGAGATGAGGCGACGACGGGACACTGAGAGGAACAGACGACCGGGCAGACGCAGTGGCTCTTATCCCTCCCTCCGCCATCAAAACCTGTCACCCTGCCAAAACCAAAACACGTTCTGGACATTAAAATTCCTTAGCAAACCGCCATTCAGAAAATCAGCTGCACGCCTTATGCAAACACAAAAGTCTACACGATCCTATTTGCATAAGCCGTTTAAAAGACAATGGCTATTGATTTCAAAGATAAAATCAAAGCATGAATGTTGCCAGCAGTTCAAGTTCGGAGCTCCTTTGCAGAAGACTTTGACCTTTGAATTTGGAAATCATTGAATTCATTCAAATGAATATTTAATTGTTGACCTCAGGCTAGGAATAATTTTATCTCGGATTCTCGCACCCATTGTCCAGCAAGTCAAGTTCTCAAAACAAATCACGCATAAATATGAAGTGGAATGTTTGTATTGAGCGATTAGTTCTAAATAAACAAGAGTTGAAACGGTTATGTAAGCTGGCTGTCACCACTTGATTTCAGTGTCACCCATAATGACGTGTAATGACTCTAATGAAGTGTAATTTTCACACAAAGAAAGGACGACTTGGTCTTACGCACTTTAGCTGTAGCGACGTCTTGAGAAAATGCTTGGATCCGCCTGCGTCATGCTCATTAGCCATTCTTATTGTCAATGTGCTCGAAGGAATTGGTTTCATTGCATCCATACTTGTACGGATTTGTTCTCTTCGGGAGCTCACTGACATGGCGGTGAGGCCACTGCGTGTATTTTCTAAACAGGAATGTTGAATGTAAAGAACACTTGCCTTCATTTCCTGCAAATTGCAGAGAGGCCATTGCTATACTTCTTTACATGCGAATTTTGTCACTCTCCCACCACCACCGGAATTAAGCAAAAGGTGAAGAATTCTAAAAGTGCTTCATTTTGCAGACGTTACTAATCTGCACTCGTTAGTAACCAACTACAGCCTTCCGCTTTACTCCTTAAAACCGAACTAGGATTTTTTTATTTTGCAATCGAGACCTCTTTCAACTCCCACACGATCCCCGAATTCGCCTATTCCTATATTTGTACATTTCTATTTTAAACTACGACTTCTTTTCACCTACTTCTTAAATCTCGGTTTTTGATTCTGTCTGTTCGCTTTGAGGAGACAAGGAATTAACACTCCAAAAACTTTAGTTCCTGCCGATCTGTTGTTGAAAGGAAGTGCCTTCGCCTAACAGTAAGCTCCCTTAAATAATTAAAGTGGAACTAACCTTATACAAACACACCGCTTCCAAACTCTGCTGCAATTATAGACAAATTAGTTGTTAAATTCTTCACACATTTAATTGCGCCTTTAACTGATTTCTTTCTGGCTTATTTCCAAGATGCCGTTCAAACCTGTTGAGAACCCAAAGTGCCCAAAGTGCGGCAAATCCGTCTATGCTGCCGAAGAGCGGAACGCGGGAGGCCACAAATGGCATAAGGGTAAGCAATCCCCATTTTGTTTTTCCAAAAACTTCAACAACGAATTTCTATTTCAGAATGCTTCCGATGCAATGCATGCAAGAAACCATTGGACTCAACTCTCTGCTCCGAACACAAGACAGCGACCAATATTGAACTATACTGCAAACTGTGCTACGGTATGAATGCTAATTGATTCTAGCCAATCTAAAGTCATCAATCACAATCCGCTAATTGATTATTCTTCTATGCATCTCACAGCACGTAAATTCGGACCAGGTGGATTCCGTGGTGCAGGTGCTTCAATGGAACCAGGAACCGAGTCGGCCCCAATTGCTCCTCAACTCTAAGCGTCGGCGACAAAATCTACGCCCTGTGTAATACTGAAAATAACTATACTTACGCTTTCTATCACTTAATGATGCGGAATACATTGGGTTACACAAAATAAAACTCTTACCCTGATTCGATTGTTACACACGAGAATGGACAACTTGTCGTGCTAATTTCCATTCCTACTTGGAAGAATTTCAACACTTTTCTTTTAGGACTGAAATCCGAAACCTTAAACATCCAGAGTAGAGTTCTTGGAGGCTGTTCAAAAAAGTTGCGCACAAGGCACGGAAGGAAATAGTTGGCTGAATAGGTTGGACAAATGATACTCTACTCTACCGGTAGATATTTTTTAGTTAAAAGTAATTTGCTTCATTTGAGTCACCTTTCTGTCATCAAAAGTTTCCATAATCTTATTGTAAGATCATACACGCGCCTCATAAGATGAACCCTAGATGTCTTTTTGTTATTTTACTCCTCTTATGACTTCATCTTTGAGGCTTCTAAAATGAGATTTTGCGGATTCTAATTTTATCTTCACAAAAAAATTGCAGAACACCTGGGTTCGGGAGTTGGCATTTGCAGACTTATGTTCGCAAAGAATGAGTCAAGCCCCTTCAATTTCCTTTCAATATCGTGTATGTAATCTAAGGAGAAGGCGACATCCTCGGGAAATGCAAACGGAATTCTACAAATGGAATTTTGCTTTCATTTCAATGAAACTAGTCTGCCTTTTTGGGATCATAAAAGGACTGACACTCTCAAGGGCTGAATAATTCCAGGGTGAATTAAATTCTAATGGAGGATGAATGGATTTTAACAGCATATTCCAATTGTTGTCGCTAATGGGATCCTAATCGGAACTATACATTAATTCTACTCCCCTTTAAAGCCCTTTCCATTCCGCTAATGTTTGTATAAAACGTGTCGTATTTTGCAAAGTAACAGTTTATTGAAGTGACCCTGAAGTTCTAAACACACAAGTCAAAAGGTGGGATTTGCGTTTGGAGAATTTCCAGACGTTTACTCGTCGTCAATGGAATTGGAGACTAATGGCGCCAAAGATTTTCCCGCTGCTGCCATATCTCTCTTTGCCAATTTTTCTTTGTTCAATTGTAGTCACGTGTCAAGGTCTTTCGCATTCGAACGTGGACCAGTGCATGGCTACCGTGATGAGGAAAATAGTGTCTCCTCTTTCTACGTCATTGCTCTATTTAGAATCAGAGAATTCAAAATTTCTACCCCATCATGCAGATTTACTAGACTCGTTTTCTAAATTAGGATCTTACAAGCAAACCACCAAAAACAAATCATGGACATCCAACCAAGAGGATTCATTTCGACAAGTAATTCTAGTCGCCGGGGCCATAGGAGATGCGCCTAATAATACCACGCGAATGGTAAATCCAAAGACTAATCGACATAAAGGTTATTTAATTCATAAGGTTATAAAGTGTAGCTTTATCCTTCCGGTTTCATTTGGCTCCTGCTGAATCCAACGCTTGAAACACCAACAAGGGCGTCATTGTTGTCAGTTGCATCACAGTATCCGGATCTATCGCAGATTTTTGTCTGTAACCAAAACGAATGGCAAAAAGTCTGGTGCATTAAAGCTCAGTGCGGGATAGAGAAAGCGTCTGGTCCGTTTTATTTTCAAATAACAAAAAACTTCAACAAGGCAAAAATAATTTTTGCAAATCCGGTAGAATCTTTCTCTATTCAACTATTTCGTTTCCTGATTGCCTTGTCGAATTTCTTTAGACTTTGACCAAAACTTCTTCCTCAAAGTCTAACCGCTACGTGATGAAGCAAAAGGTCAAGATGTTTGTTACTCTACTTCGTCTTCGGTGAGGATCAACAAGCGAGAATGTTTTTTGCATTATGCATTAGCATAAGGTGCATTTATTAATCAGAGCAGTCCTAGTGGAGCCGGAGACGCATGGAAATGACGACGGAAACTCGTGGGAACCAATTTCTAAAATGGTTGCCTTGCGAGGTGGAGACTTGGCTGCAGCAACCTCCATTTTGCTTCCACACAGAACAGAACATTTTCGGTTTTTAATTGTGAGCCAGTTGGAAATGTAAGAGGAGACCTTGACCTCATCTCTTTTCGTTTCAACTTTTGCTCCTTTTGGTGTAGACTTAAAGCCTATTTCCAGCCGGAATTAGATGCAAGCATCCATGACATCACCATTGCTGGATTCAAGGGAACAATTTGGGTCACAATTTTTGCACAGATTATCCTCGTCGCCATTTGTCTCAGAATCCTTTTCCGTTTTGACAAGGGTGAAAGTGTCGTGGGATCCCTTGGTGTCTTCTCCTTGCAAGGTCAAATCATTCTTTGGGAGAATTAGAGTGAGAGTAATTTTTGTTTGTAGGCTTGAATTGTCGTGAGCATGCGTACAAAGAGCAGTTCTTATCTTCCCGGATTTTTACATTTGTCGTCAACGTCTCTGCGCTGATGCTCTTGACAGCCTTTTCAGCCTGCTTGGTAGCTAATCTATCGAACAGTGAAGTTGTGATAAAATCCTTGGAACAATTAATTAGCAGGGGGTACAAGTTTGGATTTAAAAACAACGACAGCTATCTCTACGCATCGTATTTGGTACGTCACTCCAGTATTTGAAGACTTATTAATTAATAAATGGATTTATATTCCTTAGGATGGAGAAGGCAGAAATACGAGTATTGGGAAGATTATTCAGGGTCCCAGGTTCCGACATTTCTACGAAACTTCTCAATCCCGAGCAGCAATAAAGAAAGACAAGAAGTTAGTGCTACTGAGTGAGCGGAACTTGTACACCGGGAGTACAAAGCTATCTGGGGATTTCCATGATTTTGTAGTTCAAGGGGAGAAGGTCAAACTGGGTGGGATTGTAGTCAGGGGCTCTCCTCTGTCCGATCCTTTCAACTTTGCGTTGATCCGGAAGACGGAAGTAGGGCTTTTACGGCGACTGGAAATCTACGAAGACAAGGAAGAAGAGCTAAAGGCACCAATCAAAAAAGTAATTCCAAAGGCACGAAGTATCAAAATGGAAGATGTCACCGTCCCATTCTTTGTCCTGTCCACGCTCTGGGTTTTTAGTCTGATCACAGTCATCTACGAAAAAATCAAGACACGATGTTTCATTAAAACATGAACTTGTAAATCTTATTTTACTGAGGCACTTGATTAGGCTGTAATTGTAATTGTAACAAGCACCAGGGCTATGCATACATGGAGTATGGATTATAACAAAATAAGCTATAGTTCAAAATAACTTTGAACACAGCGTACCCAACCATTTCGAGGATGGAAAAACAATTATATTAAACATTATAGCGTGTCGTTATCTTAAAAAATGAGTTAAGAACTTGTGAATTTGATACAAAGCTACTGAGAATACTTTGGATAAGGCCTTTTGTTCAGTTGCTTATGTTGGAAGAGATTTTCTTCAATGCCAAGAACTAGTTTTTTTGCACTTATACCCAGGCCGATTGCAATTCTCATTCAACGCTGCAATGAGGTAGTAACCACCAACCAATATGCCGACCAAGATCAAAATTCCAAACAGGACTCCCAAAGTAGCCCAAAACGTGTACTCCTTCTCTGTGAGTAAATAACCATTCTTCTGTATCATCTGAAATAAAAAATACCTAGTTGAAATGAGGTTAGTAATTAAATCATGTCAAGTGAAGTCTTACATAAGCAATTGCCACAGAAATGTACAGTTGCTTCTCCACTTCGGTCATTTCTTCAGCCAGTGGCTGGAATTCCAGCAAGCTTTCAAACGGAGTGTCCCCTTCAACCTTTGGAAACTGGATAACCACAGCGGTTTCAGAATTCCTTAAAATCTGTGGAACCAAGACACCTTCAGAAACTATCTCATACCATGCACAATTTACAAGCTACTTACAGTAACCTCTGTTAAGCCATTTTCATTTTTCGTTGGCGAAACCATTATCACGTAATTTGCCCCTGTGCCAGTTCCTTCGATTCTCATTTCCTTGACACTAACAGAATCTGTCCATAGCTTGGCAATTAAAGCAGAGTAGCCATCCTTCACTTCGAAAGTCATACCCTGCACATTAAAGATTCAAGTGGTTTTGGTATTGCCAATTCAAATGTTATAAACTTTAATAATTTTCTAACCTTGTCCTTTTCGTTTACACGTTTTATTTCAGTAACGAGATTTGCATCGATGACGCCCTTCAGATTGGCACTCAGGTTGCATGCGAGTTCTCCATTGAATAGCACCGTGTCACTTCCCAAATCCTTCACAAAGAACACAAGGGGTCCTGAGAGCAATGAATGGAATTATAGACATAACATTAATCCGCGTAAATTCATCTTGACAGCCTTACCATATGCCTGTTTTGGTTTTTCTTTAGTGATCCTAATCCCATGTTTGTCTATGAGGAGTGGTGCTGATGGTTCGTATTGACCCCTGTTGTAGTTGATGTTCCTCGGGTACATCTCGACCACTTCATCGTATCTTGGTGGAGGTAATTCAGACATTTCTGTAGTTAGTTAATGTCACATCCAGATTGAAACGGAAGTCATAAGACATAAGAAGGAAGCCCTGAATTGTGAAACAAAAACGAGGTAAATAAGTTACATTAGATAGAAAGGGGTAAATGAAATGACAACTAACCGTCTCTCGTGACTGGAAAGTCGACGAGGTCAAGAGGTCAACCACCTGGAACACGGTAAACTTGGAGACCTTTTAAAACTTTATCACAAGAACAAGAGATGCAAAATTGAGGGAAAGTTGGCGCTTCCCGAGGAGGAAAGCGAGAAAGTTTGTCCAAAATCCACAACAATTGGAACTGTTTAAACGGAAGCAGGAAGATTTATTGTCATTTATAGTTTGTAAACTAACAATTAACTACGATTAATTGACACTTATGATTAAAGTCATTCAATTGAAATGGAATCATTTCTACGGTTGAGAACGGCATTTTAATCATCGTCATTGCATCCATGGCATATGGACTCCAACCAGCACTCCAAACAGCAGTCCAACCAGTCGCAGTACCTGCAAGTTTACAATTACATTTGTCTTATTTATAACCAGTTATGGGTTATTTGTTTTTGGAAAATGACCAGCAAGAAGGGCGTCTGACCTTTGGCCAATTCCCGTCTTTTAACACTTTTATGTCCTTGGAATTTTGGAAGCAATTGATGAATTCTACACCAGCCATTCATTAATTGACGACAAGATGCAAATACTTAATGTAAAGAAGTACTCAGCCTTTCTAGATTTTAAGTTGTCCAAATGATGATGAAGCGACGAAGGAGTTTGATTTACCAACAATCGTCGCCGCAATGCGACTCTTTCCGTCTCTCTTCCTGACGGCGTCGCTCCGCCCCAGAATTCATTTGAGTCTCGCTGGTAATCACACCGTCTAGAAGAATGCAATTTAGAATAAGATTTAGAAGAAGAAATGAAACGGCTTTACCATCACCGTCTGTGTTCATTATAGAAATCTTTAGTCCATCCTAATTAAGATAGGGACACTGGACACTAACTCTTATTAGCACTGTGTTAACCACTTCCTTCAGGAGGCCGTGGGCATATGCAATTAAGGAAAGTGGAAAAGTTATTCTCTGACACGTAGTCCACCAAACAGAAAAGTCTTTGCAAAAAGCAATGCTCTAGTCAATAAAATAAACTCATAGCACATAATCCTTGTAGAGCTTCTTGTTTGTACTTTCACTACTGCCATTTTAATTTGCCAGACTTTCACTCTGGATAGAGAAAGGGGGAGAAGAGGCATCGGAGACTGTGGACCGACGATTCCACGCTGTGGCACAAACTGATCAAACTGATGCCAGAGTCAAGAGATAGAGTCATCCAATAGATCCTTTGGGAAGGAAGAAAGCGCCCAGTTTGAATAGTTTACACCATCAACCCAACTGTAGAACGCAACACTTTGTAGAAAACAAAGTAAATGTAGTAAAGTAAACATTTTCAGTTAATTTGGACATTACATAGTTCATCACAGAAACCCTGAAATTCTAGCATGTAAGCCGAACCTAGCCGCCATTTTGTTTTTATATAAGGTTCGGAATAGCCTTGCGGACACTTCTTTTACTGGTCTGTCTCCCTGACCAGAAGGATCGCTCTCGATTCACTCCACTCTGTTGCGCAGCCCCTGCAACAATACATATAACTTTTGTGGCGATCCATCAAGGCCAAGGGCCCCTCTAATTCCCAGCATGAGGTCCTAAAAGAAAGGGCCAACGGTATGGATGAGCCCTACAAATATTGAATGTAGGTAGGAAGTGTCAAGTGTGGTGGTTAGCTATTACAGGCGGAGGAGGATTTTTGTTCACAACAAAATCAAAATTTAACTGAAGGAATGCTTCTTGACTAATTTTGTAACTGTGAACGTTACAGGAAAATTGCCAATGAGAATCATCTTTAATTAATTAAACAGCTCGAGAACAAAAACTGAAAAGAAAGAAAGATTAACATTGTCTCAGAATTGACCAAAAAATCTAAATCTAAATTCTACTCTGGTCGAAAGCACAAAATGTTACCAAAGAGAATGTTTGTACAAATTAATTTCGTGACACGAATTGGTCACTTCTTACAAACAGATGTCCTCGTCCTTTAGCATTTCCTCAAATTCCAATGGTTGCAATTCGGGTTTTGATTTCATCGAGGCGGAGCTCACTAATACGCTCCATAGTCTCCTCATACTCGTCACGATTAGTGGTCGGAGTGGCCTCCATTTCATCCCCAAATTCATCTTCAACTATGCCGACTGGACGCTGAGCCGGAGAGTCGGAGTCACCGCTTTGGTCCATGCTTGTCTCCTCTTTGCAGCGCTGACGATACTGCATTGCAGCCAGTTTCTACGGACCAAATGTACATATGTTAAAAGATAAACTGAACCTCAAGAGCTTTTAAATCAAACTTACAGTTTTTGAAGATTCTGGGACAATCCCATACTTAGCCATGAGGATACAATTGCTTCCAACGTTAACAGAATCCAAACGAAGAGGTGCTCCTGTGAGTACCTCATACAACTTCTTAGCAGCCCAGCGCTTTGCAAGAAAGCGGTTGTCACTATATCCTAAAATCAACATTACAGCAGAAAGTTACGTTAACTATACACGACTATAAGCGGAAAACAATTTTCTTTCTAACCAATTTGTATGAGCTGTCCAATTTGAGCCTTGAATGTAAAGAGCGGATCGTTGATTCCACGAATCGGGTCACGAGGAAGGAGGACATAGAAGGGATTTTCGATGTCCAACACTTCACAAAGAGCGGCTAGATCCGCAAAAACTGACGGGCAGATCCTAGAGCCAGGGACCAGTCCGTACTTCGGAACGGCAAATTCCGGACTTTTGATCTTATTCAAAACCTCCGCTGCAGCCAGCTGAACTGCAAGTTTTCGTAGAGTAGATTCTCCGCGTCCTAGAAGATTGTTTTTTTTATCAACTGGCATATTTTCAGCAAACTAGTCATAATGAAAATGATCACTTTTGAACATTCTTTCTTATAGTGCCTTACCTTTCACTCGTCCGACGTACATTTCAACTTGATAAGCCCTTGCACTTGGACTGGTGTGGAATTCATGTACTTCCATATGAAGTGGAGTTTGGTAGTCCTTTGCAGTTTCCCGAAGAACTAAATACGGAGTGTTCACGTCTCCATTATCCATTAGCAACTCTGCACGACTGTTGATGTACTCCTCTTCTAAAGCTTTCACGAGGTCAGCCATAGTTCCCACCTGAAATTAAGTTTACCAAGTACGTGATATTTAACTAATCCTTACAGTTAAATGTGTTAGTTTAGACCAGAATATCGGTAAGTGCAGTGTGTAGTCTACCTAACCTATGTAATTACTATGTAATAAAGAGCAGAACTAAGCAGAACCAGTCAGAGTATGTTCGCTTACTTTGTTTCGTAGTTGATCAAACGAATGGTACTTTAAACGGCAGAGCTTGACCTTAGAAATGAGTAAACAAGGGCTTTTAAAATTAGGCTTTGTAATAAATGAAAGAAATGGTAAAGTTGGTAGACCTTACTTGTTAAGGGGTAGTTAGTGCGAGTGTTGGAATTGGTCAAGGTGAGGTATTATACCAGTATTGATTGGTGACGATCAATTGGGCTTGTGATGGTCTGAATGAGAATTGACTGGAGAACTGGACATGGACATGGACAGTGGACAGTAGAAAATGAATGAATGAGAACCTACGCTCTCGGCCCACAAAGTTAGGAAAGTTCCGCCGCACAAACGCCTCAAGCCGCACCACCGCTCCGCCGCTCCACAAATTAAAATGGAAAAATATTGCGTCGTATCACACCAAGACTTTCAACGGTGCGATAAAACTATGTTCCCTTCATAGCTAGTCAACTCATTAACAAAACATGTTCAATTCTTGTGGTCTGAAATCTATGTCATAGGAATTTATTTCTTTTTTTTTCCACGAATCTGCAAATATTTCAAGCTTTAAATGGACCGATTAGTAATGAGACTATTTATTTCTAAAATTTCAAAGAAATTGATTTAGTTTCGAAGACATGGTATTGTTTTTTACGTACAGTTTAAAAAATATTCACCAGAAATTCATGAAGTTAGGCGAAGTGAAGGGCACTAAGGGTCAATTTTACGGAGCAATAAACCCTTATTCACATTATTAATTGAAATATTTATTATATTTCCGCCTTAAATTTTAAAAATTCCCTCTTAAGGAAACGATTTACCGCACTCAAATAACAGTGCGGTGCTACAGTAAAAAAAATGTGCGGCGTACCCAAAACCCTTTGACAGCCTAGTTTCTGCGTCGGTCGCAACGCCAAAACTGACGCTATAAAATAAGCCAACAGCCCGCCTGAAGCAACGAGCGAATCAACGCCGTTGGAAGCAAAACAAAATTGGACGCGACATTTGAAGGCGTCCGCGTTGTGCTATGCCCCAAGCTAAGGTCAATGACACTTTTCAAAGGCCCCTGCCCCTTACCCTGGTGGAGTGAAATAAACCTCGGCTGAAGTTTCAATTACAAGTATACAATCAGTTTAATTGAAACATAAGAATGACTGGTTCATTGTCATATAACCCTTTTTGAGTTAACCAATTGAAATATTCACTGTTCGGTTTACAAGTAATATAATTCTACGAATGCTGGACATTTAAGCCTGGGGTTTGTCGGGTCCGTCAAACATGGATTCCCTCCTTCCAAAATCACACTTGGTGGTCCATTAGTCGTAGTCTCGTTAATATTTCGAACTGTATAATAATACAATCAACAAATTAAAACACTTTAAATTAAGGAATGTTGGGAAGCATACCACAAAACGAGCAAGATTCTCGGCAGTGTAATTTCATATCTTCCAGTAACGTGCATTCCCCTCTTGACGCCAGTACTTTACATCCCTTGTTGTTGTCACCACAAGAACCTAGTTCAGAGATTGTCGCTTACTCACATGGATCGACTAATCAGAATTAATTAGGATGACTTACATTGATGGCAGGAGTATTGGCAAGTCTCCAACATGTAGGCGGGATTAATCTGGCATTGTCCACGCTTCGCCCACGACGGACAGTAGACGTGCATGTCAATGCACTCCGTGCTGCTGGACACTTTGTCCAAACTTGAGGTCAAGAAAAGCACCGTGGTGATCGCAAGCCACTTAGTCATTGGGAAATTATGATAATGTGCAAGAGGTAACCGCAAAGATTGTGGCTGTGCACGGCGAAGAAATATAAGTTACGGAATCCCTGTCATAAATAAAGTAGAGATGGTTTGAAGGTTGCCATGTCAAGGTGAAGATACTTTCAGAGGCAAGTGAAGTGGGGAAAATTCCAAAAATAAATTTCATTTTATGAGTGACGCTATTCATTGTTGCGGAGCAGAGTTGAATGTCTTGTTTTATCCAACAGTCATTTGGAACATGCATTAAGCACTTCTTGGAATCAATCATTCAGTTGTATTGTAATATGTCGTGATTTTCCAAGGTTTTTGTCATGTTGTGTACAAGACTTACTCGCCTTTTCCGTGTCCATTCCAAGGCAATCAAAAGGCGTTTACAGTAGATATTCTCTGTTCATCAATACCTCCCTAACAGTCGCTTATCTGACGCTGCAAAAACAAAACAAAGCTGAAGGTGCAGGACCTTGGATTGCTATGGCTCACTTACCTCTTAGTCCCTGGGTCCTTAGAGTCCTACGTTGGACCATTAACTACGCTCATTTCTACAGAGTACTGCCAATGCGATGGAAAGCAACCGCTGAGACTATCGTCTTTGCAGCATATTCTCTTAACCCCTTCAGTCGACATTGGATTCTCTACGCTCTGTATCTCTATGAAGGCTTCTTGATACAAAGGTCGGCCAATGAAATCCTTCAATTCAAACCGGACACCTTCGGAGTCCTAACTGTGGAGCTGCTGCTCCTCTGCAGCGTCAACTTGATTTGTGTGTGGCAGTACTATGCCGTGAAGCTCGGCCGCTTACTTGTCGCCGTCATCAACCAATTCATGCTCCACTTTAACCGCGTGGAAGGTAGATGAACACCATACGATGAGTATGATTTTTATTCTTATACATTAAGCATTGCGTTTCAGAATTGTTTACTCCGGAAAACCCAGGAATCCCAATGTTCCAGAAGGAATTGATAATTGCTGGAATTCTCCTTGCAGAGGCATCATTCGTTGCTCCCATGATGGTATTCGTCCAATTCTTAATTAACCCTTCATTGCCATTCTTCCCAACTTACCCGCTCGCCGATGTCCATTCATACCCTATATGGCTTAAATGTCTTCTCGGACTCCCAATCGCTTGGTTATTTCTGGGCGTATGGGCATGCTATTCTGGCTGTGGAATTATTTTCTACTATGCAGTCAGCACTACTCTCCATCTCCTAACGGAATTAAGGCAAGTTGGCAGTTCATGTTCAAATACCTAAGTTTCACATTTTCTGGTTTAAACTGTAGACCAAAGGACTCGAGCCTCTACACAACGAATGGAATACGCCATCACGTGAATGTAATCCGAATCTACAAGAACTTGGATCTGCTAATTGGAGGGCTAAATGAAATTTCTCGTGATCTCTTAATCGTATTCGTCATGTACACTTGCATCGGCGTCACCGTCTTCTCTAATGTTGTTCTGATCAAATTCCATAAACAACTCCCATTGCAAATACTTGTAATGATCATGACCGTTACGATCGTTGGCACATGCGTTCTGCTCGTCACACACATTGAGTTTGGCGAGGTCAACAAAGTGGCGACCAAACTTCTCACGGCATGGAGGAAGAATCGAAAGGCTCTTCAATTGAATCCACTGGACCGACACTTGGTGGCCAAATACTTTAAATCTTTCCAACCATTGAAAATATACAATGGGAACTTTGGAATATTCGATAAGCCATCGACCATTCGCATGATTGGCAAATTGGTTGTCTACACGGTCAAGTTACTCATGCTCATGAACAAAATGATCTAAGAACACAAAGTAGATGCTAGTGGAGTAAATGTTAAGCTGTAAAATTTTAATTAGCTCAGAAAAAGTAAATCAAAGGTGTCGTTCAAGTTGTGTCCAATTGTGATCTTATTTAGTAGTAAAGCCTGTACGTTTGTAGGTGCAAATGCACTGATCCGCAGAGTTGCAGTTTCCACCAATTCCTCCATGAAAGACTTTGCAGTCGCAGGAGCAGTCGTTTACACCAACAATTTCGGACCCACAGTTGATACTGCTTGACGATTCACAAACTGCAATGCAAGAATTAATAATCAAATAAAAGTAGGAATAGAATTAAACGTTTAACCAACCAGGTGCAACTGGAAGCCAGATCAGATGAGGACGCAGAGAATCAGAAAAGTTGCAAACGCCATGATTTCTCCAGAAAGCGGGTCTTGGTAAATGGTTCCTTGTGGTCACTTTGTTGCCTGAAAACTAAGGAATTTCGACTGCAGTTGAAGATTATAAAGGGACATACGATTTGAAAGGCTTCTGCAGAATTCTAAAATTAATTTTTCCCTTTTTGAAACAAAGCAAAATTAATCCTTTGCCTGAATGTTATTTTTAAAATGCTTTCTAAAAATCCTTTCTATTTTTTACTTGTCGAATACTCAGTTCATATTTTCAAGGAGACTAAACGCTATCTAATCCAGTCGACAATGGCGACAGCCGGGGTACTTCGTGTGTGTGCGTGTTTAATTATTGCAACAAGGATCGGTGAGTTTCTAACACAATTAGAAGAATGTTGAAAATTTGATGAAGCTGGGATTGAAATTAATGTTGCTTATAGGGTACTGCTTCGACGTGACGCCGAAGGATGAAGGACTCCATTGCTATTTGGGAGACATCAATATTCACCAGTGCGGACTCAAGGCACCAATCGTTGGTCCCCTTTACCAACTAATTTGTGATCTGGACTGCAATTGCAACCATGGGGCACACACTGGAGGGACTTGTCACTGGGATCAAAAGTACTGCCGATGCAACTACCAACCTGGATCGGATTTGGGAAAAGTCAACGTAAGCCCGGAAATTGATTCCATAATTAACCTTGAGTATAAAGTTGGTGTTAATTTTTGACAGAACTCTGCCTGCTTTTATGCCAACCAGCAAGACGTGGACGCTGCAATCAAGAATTTGTACAGCCAAGTGGATTCATATCGTTCTCAAATTAAAACAGACATTAATTGAAACAATCTTTAAGAATTGGGCCATTAACTAACTCACTTTTTTAATTGTAAAGAACATTTATCTTTTAGATCCGAAGGGAGGATGAGTTCTTCTCTTTTGTCGCCACATGTCACATTTACCCACTTGAATAAAAAAGAATGTAGAGTCATTCTAAAATGTTTATCTGGAAAGATCAGACTTGTATTTTACATGCGTGATTTGCGTAACTGCTCAATCTTCGATTGTCTAATACAATTTATTATTTGCAAACCTGAGAATACAATAAAAGCAAAAGGATTAGGAAGAAAGGCGTCAAAGGACAATTCAATTACAATTTTCTTTTTAATTTATTAGCCAAACACTTGTAAACCAAGTAGCGGCACAAATAATTTTGGCAGGACTCGAGACCGGATGCTTCAGAGCCTGTGTCATCTGTGCCAATAATTGGCAGAAAGCACAAGGATAGAAATGAAAGACGCTGAGTCAGACGTCAGGCTCTTTGTCCCCGAATTCGTGATTGACGTTATTGTGGGTTTACCTGTTGAGATAATAACAAGGTTTGCAGTAAACCATTGTGAAATAACAATTACGGACGTCCATCTCCTTCCATACTTTTTAGTGACTATTTGCCACCAGATTTGGCATTTGCGAATCCTATCGGAGTCAGTAAAGTGTCTGGCTACAGGCAACGCTCTCGGTGAAGATTCCTGGGATGATATCCAGGGATCGCTTCTTCATTTGGAGTCTCTTTGGAATTCTCATCAAAGAGGTCAGTAAAAATGGCAAAGACTTTGAGGGTATAAGGAAATCAAAAAGGAAATTGCAATCATTTTGTGACAAGATCTGCTGAAAGCGAAGCGACAATTTCTACTGTTCCATTTGATGGCGATTCACAAATACTCACGCCTCAGGCTATGTCAAGTTTAAATGTCAATTCGTGTACCTTTTCGTTATTCAATTCCTAAGAATTTTCGAAATCGAGCGTCACTTGTTGCGAAGGTCTAAAAACTCATCTAAAGTTGTGTGCCAAGATGGCATCCTCAATCAGCCTTTGATTTAGTTCTTTTCTACAAAAAAAAGAGTTTTACCTTTAGCATTTTACAAGTAAAATGTTTGACATGTTTAGCAACATTTATTTAATTTTGTTCCAGATTTCTGCACAGACGATTTCATACAGATGCGACGATGTTCCAATTCTTAACCGTCCCGATACGGCATACTGCGACTCAGCTTGCTCCGGTAAGGGATTTCATTTTCAACAATTTCCCAAACCTCGGTCTTCCCGTTCCAGATTTTACGGAGACTTCAAGCGACACTTTTCGCTGTAACGCCAACGGGATTTGCCTATGCGGATACAACTGCTATGTCGGAGCTCCTCCTGCAATCAGGAATCCGCCACCACGCTTAGGGCTTTGCAGACACCCCCGGCCACAACCATTAGTCGGAAACCCCGGTGCAATGGCTGCCTGCTTGGCCGCATGCGCAGATCAATGTCCCGGAGGAACTGCTGGCACAATCTGTGGCGAGAGACGTGAAGCAGTTCAACCAAACGGTCCAGGTGGGAACTTTGGTCGAATTTGTACCTGCTTGTGTCCACCACAAGATTGCAATGCAGTTCCAGTGCCAATCCCACCAATCCCAGCCATTACTGCAGAAGAAGTTGAGCAACTGCTCATGGACCCACCTTGGATCCAATTGAAATTCATCCTAGCAAAGATCTATCTCAACCTTAAGTTTGTATTTAAGAAAGCTTATGTAATTGCATGGATTCTACTGAAGTTATTTTTTCTCAAGTTAATTTTGGTTTCTTCCTGGTATCTCGCAATAAGTTACTACACCAATCTGCTTCAGCAAGATCTCAACCAGTTCCCACTAGGAGATTTTGTGGACCAACTGGAAGATGAATTACGTCAGTACATTGGTTAGATTGTGTATAAAAGTAATATTTTAATTAAAGTTTAATTAAAACGTCGCCAGTGAAAGTTTTCACTCAGTTTACATTTTACAGATTGCACTCCAACGCAAGTAATTGCAAGTGCCACATTCTCCAATGAGGGGAGAAGTGTGTCAATTTATAATGCGGATGGACCCCATTGAGGCTGTGAGACTTAAGTTCATTGCGAAAATGTTTGAGAACGAACTTGCAAATTGCTATTGATTTCATTTCTGCGTAATCAATTTGAACTGTATGTTGCTATATGCTGTAAGCAAATGACCATAATCAGAAGTGAATCTGATTGAGAAACTGGTTGAACGGGTTATGGCTTCGGAAAAGAAAAGAGGATGAGTAATGGACTTTAATACCCGTACTTAAAACGCCAGAAAAATGTTATATAGGGACACTTAAGTTGTCTCGTTGTCGTTACAATGTACTAAAGCCTACCACATGTCCATGGTGTCTAATGGACTCATGCGTAGAAGATGCGTGTCGGCACCCTACTGTTTATGACAAAACATTTCATCTGTGGTGACACCGTGTCAACGCACAATGTCACGCAGAGCATCGAAGGCCGTGGAGATTAAGTCCCATAATTGGTAAATTGCCAGTACGTGTACCACCTACCCCGTGTATTAGGCCAGAGTGCTAACCATTGTGTGTCCAAGGGAGAGGCGTGGTGACGGCGATGATCCACTAAAGGTTGAAAACTGTGATGGCGACCTTCTTCAAAAGTCCCAGTTCCACCCCCAAATCAAAAGCACTCGCATTGCCCCACAAGATTACACCAATTCTTGAGAATAACTTTGAATTATTTATTGACTGACCAACTTTGGTTTATTCCTTTAGGGAACAAAGAATATGGATTTTAATTATGATTTTCCTTCCCAACCTTAAATTACAATGGGGAATTTAGTCTATACGTGTTTCTTCAAAGGTGTGAATTACGAGAGCTCAATTACTTGTATGGCATTAAAAGAACAACCCCGGGAACACAATAATCACAACACCATGTGAAGGGCATGTCCACCCTCATATAAAGTGGACAGGCCACTTTGTTTTAGGATTTAGTGAGTGTATTATACCCTAAAGGTCAGTCACAAAGTCAACCCAGCAATTTCATTTCCTAATTGATGAGAATAGGTAAAATGTGGGTAGCACGAATCACCGCTCAGAGCAAAAGAAAGATCAGGGCTTGGAACCCGCATATATTTAGACCTTCAGAGGTCAGGCAGTGGCGCATACACTTAATTACCTCAGATTCGGATTCAATTCACTTTTGACAAAGTTTCTTTTGCAGCTAATGATTGATTGCTCTCTGACTTATTCCGCAACTGAACAATTTTTTTTTATCCAATAAAGGGAGTATAATGGCCATTAGGTAAAGGGGGATTCTGTGCCATCGGAGAAAAGGAAAAGGATTTAAAGCCTTTGCTGAGCACCTGCGTAGACTGCAAATTAGTCGAAATCATTAGTCGCTCCCCTGTTAGAAAAAACTAAATTGAAGGGAACGCAGCAAAATTATTATTTTGTTCGGAGGTTTTGTAAAGTTTGCAAACTTCCGACATGAATATGGCAAGAGAAAGAGAAGGTCGTCGGACCAGTTCAATTGGCAACTTTTTAACTTTTCCATTTGGCATTTGTTTCAGTGATTCTGAAGTTGTCAATCACGCAAGGTGTCAGAACTACTCCCATGCATATTAATTCAGGGCACAAATCGTCTACAAAAGGATCCTAATTCCTTTTTTGCACCGAATAATAAAATAAAGGGAGTAAGTTAGAAGGAAATTAAGAGATTTCCTGGGTTGAAACAAAAAAAGAGAGGAGGCTTGTGCCGTTGAAGCTTTGGATGTTTTAATTAGTCCAAAGATGCCAAAGGATGGGAGAGATTAATGAGTTTTCTGCAGTTAGGTGACGCCCTTTGATTTATTGATTCCTGTTGTTCGCATGCTTATGGAGTATCATCGACCACCTTGATTTATGAAGTCTCCTGTCTTCAACTGATGACTCTTCCTCTTACTTTACTTTGATTGAGTAAAACGAGAGACTTTAAAAACGACAGTTAACAAATTACGGAGGTTTTCACAGTGTAATTTCCCTGTGTTCACAAATTATAATTACTGGGCTTGAGCTGAAACTACACGAGCGAGGCCCTCATTCAAAATTCGGCACACATAATAAATTTTCTCTTGCGCTGCTTTCCCCATTTTATGCTTTACAGACACACGGCAGCAAAAACATGGTGTTAGTGTAGTTTCGTATTCTACCTGTGAAGTGAATTTGTTGGCAATGGTGGTGAATCTTCAAGAGCTTCATCCTCGATTTATGGCTCATCTTCCTCAATGTTTCAATGAAAATTATGAAATTGTTTTCATTAGGTGTGTGGTTCATTCTAATCAAAGAGGGCCAAAGGGGCTCAGCCACACACAAATTGACCCTCACCTGACTCTACACTTTGCTAAACTCCCAGTTTCAAGTACAACCAAAATGGGCCTCCGTCTGGTTTCTCCGTTCATTTTCAAATTACAGGTGAACATGAGCACTTGAGTCCTTCAGGAGCTTCCTGTCTTTCATCCATTTTGCTCACCGGGCTTTAAGAGCCGGTAAAATGCCACTCCTGAGCCGGTAGCAGTATGAACCCGACTCTCCTGGTGATAGTGCTTGGTGTAATTCTAAGCTGTGGATTTGACCACTTTTTCCATCTCGTGTCAGCCTCAACAACCCCCTGGACGTATGGCCCTAGCTGGAAAAACGTCATTGTTGAATATCATCCTAAGGATATTTTCTCTGCCTCACGTGACTTCCCACAGACTCATGTAAGGTCTTGCCTGCTTGTTCTTTACCACGCAAGACGCGTGTTTCTCTCATGCGATTTTAAATCTGGGTTTATTAGTCAAAGGATTACCGGAGCAATGCCAGATCCAGACCACCCCCACTGCCAAAGAATAAGTTTTTCTTTGGAAATGCGCTAAGTCGCTTATTCCAGAAGAAACGAAGACCACCGCCCCGATTCAAATACAAATACAGACAGGAGGACCCCCTGGAAGAGATTGACGAAATCACAAGGGAGCCGCCGAGTCAGCAGAATCGCCGCACGTCAACAACGTCCACAACCGAAAGTATTAGAGATGTCGAAACAATGGATCCGGAAGGGAGCTATGGCGTCAGGCCTGACTGCGACAGCGAAAACGGACACGACCAAGAGTCCTCGTGTAAGTAAATGGAGAGGGAGAAAGTTTGCTTTCTCCACTTCCCTAAAAGTTGCAATCCCCTACAGGTTTCGGTGCTGAGATGTTTCAAATAAGTGCTTAAAAATGTAAAAGACCGGCTGCGTTCATTGTAATGATTTATGACCCCGACGGCAGAGATATTTTATGCAGAGGTTGAATGGCCTCCTTCCATTTTTTATCAGCGCGTCAAGCACTTAGGCAACTTGGGGATGATGCTTTTACTCCTTCAAACTACTAATAAGAGATTGCTTCTGTGGAGCATGATCTCATTGGTCGATCCAAAACTACTATTAAAACTGTCATAATTTCTCATATTTTAAGTTGAAATGGAGGCTGCACGGCCACACCCGAAGCCGCTGTCTCCTTCACAGAAGTTTATACAAATCTTTATGCCGATCCTGGTTGGTCTCATGGCGTGGCTCGGAACTTTGATGATGATGACAAGGTAAAATCAAATACTCAGGAAATCTCTAATTAAAACACCTCCACTACTTGATTACTAAAGTAAACAAGTTGGTCATTTCAGCTTTCACTACACGCACATTAATTCTTGCTCTCATGTTCTGTGAACAAGCATGTGAGTTTGCTTTCATTGACTCACTCAACAAGTTTTTGCTTAATCCCAGTTCTAGCTCGATGGGTCAGGAGGAGTCTCTCATGTCCGGACAACAGGCGATGCTGGCAGAGTCCATGGGAGACAGGCAGAACATACACATACACATGAACGAGGACGAAGAGGAAGTCGTCGACAGCAAAACAGAAGAAGACTTACTGGAAGCGGAGAAAAACAAAAAACATGAGAAATTGCTCAAGTCCCTCGATGTGACGGACCAAGTGCTGTCCATTGTGGAGAGAGGACTGCTACTGGCTGTTCGGAAAGTGGAACTTCTCAATGTTATCAGTGGCCTTGGTGCATATCCTGGTGGCGGCGGCGGAGGGGCTGGAGGAGGACTGCAAGCGGAACTAAATAAACTTACTAACTTGACTGCGGATGCGCAGGATCTCCTCCATGGGACTCTCGGCTTGGTTGCCAGTCAGGCTGGTGGTGACGGAGTCAATGGAACTGGACTCGATATTGAACATATCCTCCAGACTGGACTCCTCTCAACCAATCACAGCGCTGGGATTCCAACTCAGCTCCTTCCGCCAGAACCACTTGAAACCTCGACCCCGAATTCGACGGATGTGCTGTCGAGTTCCGAGCTTCCACTGACCACAACCCTAGCCACTTCGACATCAAAGCCAACCACTTCACAAATTCCCCAAGACCCTACTTTAGCCACCGCAGAGGTGACAACTGCCGCTCCAACCACAGCACAACCTACAGAGTTCAGTTTGAGCAGCACAACGTCATTTGAAAGGACACAAGTTGGATACTTGCCGCCACCCAGTAGGAGCCTCCGTCGGAGTAAAAACAAGGAGGTTCCATCCGACAGCAAATTTCGAGCTGGCACTCGAAGTCGCCATATCGGACAAAGGAGAAAGCGAAAGGAGCTGACGAGATTCTTAGTATGGTTGAATCGCTACAAACGTAAACTCATACAATTACCAAAAAGCCTTAAGAAGGCTGCAACGAAAGTAAACTACTAGAAATAAACAAAGACGAGGAGTTGGAAGATGGGATTCATGGAACCAATGATTCCTGTTTTCCTCTGAAGAATTTAATTCCTTTCACCGCAACACCAGTCCATGTTTTGATTCTGAGAGGAGATGAAGACGTTCGCTAATTAATGCTCTGGGGCAGTGAAAGATCCATATTCCCCGTCTCTTGACAAAACAAAATTGAAAGTAGGAAAGGAGGCCCTTGTACTATAGTTGTACTTATTCCATTCTTTTCTTCATTTACGAAATTGAGCCTTCTTGTAATTGGCCTCATGCCGAGCCATAAGAATTTTATTATTAGCAACCGAGTCTCATTTATCCCGCATTCCATGGGACTCCGTAGAACAAACAATGGCACGCAATGCTCGAATATTGTTTTAGAAACCAAACTTCTGTCTCCGCTCCGGTGTATTGGAGGACAATGCCTTGCCACCCAATTATAAATAATTATTAGTCATGTTTAGCAAGTTGACTGAGGATGACAAATCCTCGTAGCCCAGGTTATGGCATATTTCTCGTATGTCATAATTCCTCTTCAAAGAACAGATTCACGAGTCAGTCGTGGACGGAGATCGACTGACGCATTTCTTTGTAATGTGACTTAGGTTGTAGTACTAACTACACTTGCACAACCTTGCGTGGGAGAGTAGACTAAGCCAAAAGGCCTTTATTGTTCAGAAATCATAGGGAGACTTTCCTTTTGATAGGGATCCACTCCTTTGTGCACACAAAGGAAAATACCCTTTGATTTCTGAGGAAAGCTTCTTGTCGAGTCAATCCCCTTGTTGAAGTCGTAAAATACATATGCAGTCCTCATGGAGAATCGAAGACATGGAAAGTTTAAAAAAGGAAAAGAGGATTTCTTGGTAGAATTTTGCGAGTGGCTGAACTTATTGGAAAATGGGTTTATGAGATGAAATTGTTGGAGTGCAAGTGAGGAGACGGTGTTGGAAGGTCCTTCAGAATCAGGGTGATGACAAAGGAAGGCACATTTGAAGACTTCCTGATTTCCATTCCTTTTCCCGTCTTCACCCAGCCAAACTGTGCCAGTCTCGGGAGAAAGGCTTTCCCAGGGAGCCTTCCCTTGAATCTGGAGTTTCTTTCTGGGTAGCTTGGCCTTCTGGTCCAGCTACGTCTGCGTCTCCTTGTTGCATGATACTCGCTCGTCCTTCCAACGGAGACAGAGAAAGAAGGAAGGGCAGGAAGGACGCTCAGTCAGGATTCTCTAGCCCATGCAAGCAACAGGCTTTCACTACTCAGAACAGGGGAGCTCAACAGGTGGGAAATTCAAAATCTCCCTCAGTACCTCCATCTCCGTTGCTCTTGTGCTAACCACGGACCCTTCAATGGAATCACTCAACGACTCCCTTTTCAAGGACCTGCCCCAAAAGCACCACCTCAGTAAGTCATTGTAAACCACTTGAGCTAATGGAAGCATTCCACCAAAGGCACAGGCGACAGGGGAAAGTTAAATAATGCAAACATTTCAAAGGGAGCTCCGGAGAACCCCTGATTCCCACACTAAAGGAACTTTCCCTCAGGAACAAAGTTTCCTTTTTGCGGATATGGAGAAAGCCCACGGCTCCAAAGCTCCCTTTAGTGTTGGGACCAAAGTGACTTCCTCCTTCCGCTCCCTTTAATCTTCTTTTCTTCCACTTATTTTAACAATCGCAAAACTTTCTCAATGTCACTGTGGACGTCCTTGTCTCGCCCGGACAGTCGAAATGTAATCGATAACTGAAGATCCTCCAATTTACTCCCATCCACTCCGCACTTTTAGATTTTGAAGTTAAGCACACGGGCAAGGAGAAGGTAAGTAGAAAAGCATTTCCAAGTAGAGACAATTGAACAATCAGAATGGGAGCCAATCAGAACTCTTCCCCATCCAAAGGCTCAAACCAAATGGTTTAGAAATGATAATATTTATGCGTCGTTGCTCTTTATTGGGTTTCCTCTTTTTCAATTTAAAGGTTGCGTAGTTCCACTTTTCTTTTCAAATGAGAGGGATGGATGCTACCTAATAAATTCAAACTTCAGATTGAACGATGGCGTGTCATTCTGAAACATGGAAATTGGAATCAGTATTTTCTCCCCTAGCATAGCACGCCACCCCAAAAGAAAGCTAGAGTGGCTGAAATATGGAGTTTATGATTTTGAATCTAATAAATCACTTTTGGCAATCGGTTGTGGTTCCCGGAACCGCAATAAAGCGGAGGGTAAATAAAGATTAAGTGGGGGAAATGATTGGTTCCTTCTCCAGCGCACAATTTCGTCTCCTATTAGACCCATCTTCTTTGTCCAGGAAATCCGGAAATGGCATGGAAAAGAAACTTTTTATTTTTACAAAAATCTTTCTAATCCTATTTGCAATTAGATGATGAAAATGAGTGTCTGAGTTGAGGACTTGTATAAGAGTGGAAAGAGACACTGAATTATTCAATAATCAGAGAGAGATTCCTTGTTTTGTTGGAAGTAAATCAAAGAGGGTTTTAATAACTTTATCATCCCTCAGATCCTTCAATTCATTAGCCTAACTAGCACTAGAACTAGTGGCCATTACAAGGCACCCATATTGTTTTCACTGGGACAAAGGCAGTATTGCTGTAGTGCAGAGATGACAAAAGAGACTCCAACTCCCATTGGCTGGGAGAAGAAAGCAAACTTTCTCTAGAGAGATGCGCTTATTCGCGAACCTTCCTTTTGTTCTCTCAATCTCAGACTTCTCCCAAATGCACAATGGCTAATTTATCATCTAATTAAGATTCCACCTGCTAAATTGAAAGGCAAAACAAGGAACAAAGGGAGCCACAATTCAAGTCCAAGGAGTGGAAACTTTTCTTTAGTTAAAGACACACCCGAGTGGTTCTGACACGGATGAAGGTCAGAGACTGGACAAAATCTAGAGCCCTGTTTCTGAACTGCGCCCTATTTCTAAAAGGCCTTGAGTGATTGGTTGTCAAGGTGTAGCTTTGGGTTCCCTGGTGAAAGTGATACATGATGCCCGGATGATTTAACAAAGTGTGTGTATACTTACACACACAACACACATTAGCAACAACTCCGGAACTCCCTAGAAAACAACTTTCGTTAATTTAACTAAAAGTCTTTTATGGCACATGTGGTGCGTCCATTCCAATTCCTACTGAATTTATGTTCAAGTGGTCTTATTTAAATTAAAATTCAACCACAGTCAACAACTGATGAGTTTTGTGAGTGGCGTTTATGAGGCTGGAATATTTGTGTGTGTCGACATGGATTTCCTTTGAAAGTTGAGTTTAGAGAGAAAATGGAGGAATGAAGGTCGGATGGTTATAGCAATTTGAAATTCTGAAAAGTTTGGGAATAATAAATTCCACGTGGGCCTTTATCTAAAGTCTCCGGACTGTTGCACACAACTTTTTTAATTTGAGATTGAATGATGGTTCCTGCTCCAAACAATGGTGGCTTTCAGTTCTTAAGTTTCCATTGAGCGCGTGTAGCGTCTATAGCAGGAGACAGACAAAGTTTAAATTCGAGGAGGCTTTATCTTCCGTGTCGTATGTGGCTTTCTTTTCATGATTTGAAAGTTAAAGAAAGGAGGTGGAGGAGAGAATATGAAATCTAAAGGGACAGTTGGCTCTTGATTGGAAAAGTCTCCGTCCTCAGAGTCCGCGCTTTCATTTCCTCTTTTTGTTATTACAGTGGACTTTCGATACAGTACATCTCTGGGGGATGCAAAAAACGTGTACTGTAATGAAAGATGTACTGTAATAAAAAGTGTATTAACATGGGACCTTATGGGACTAAGTCCTATTATACACCTCTAAAAAGTGCCCTGTAACGGAAATTGTACTGTAAAAGGGTGTACAAAATCGAAAGTCCACTGTACTTTCACTGAGCGACCGACGAGCCTCATCTGGCACCCGACGAACATCCAGGGGAAGTTTGAGCAGATAAAAATGGTGTATACATAAAACATTTGTGTCCTTAACTTTCCCTCGGTGCGAGTCCCCTTACCTGCTTTCCTACCAGAAGAAAGCGCCGTTATGCTAATAATGGACACCGACACACTCACTTCTCTCACACGCGCTCCATTCATCTGGATTAGTGTCCACGAGATAAAGATAATGGAACAACCAGACTCAGCATCATTAAAACTATTAGGAACAGAAGTCTGGCGACGCCTCTACTTTCTCTTCCCATTGGCCATAGTAATGGGAACGCTTCCCTCGAGTCACATTTGAATCAAAGCTCTCACCCAACCAGCTGTAGTTAAGGTTCTGCTCTTGAACTTTCATTCCCACTTCAGTTGTTGCGTGATTCAACAGGTACCCACTACGGCATGAATAGCCCAACAGTCCCCTTGATCGGTGGATCTGGTACACCGCCGGAGGATGAGCGTGGACTGGATTTTGTGATGGTGGCCATGGTAGCAGGTGGATTCTTAGGCGTGGCTTTGCTCGCAGCCTTTGGCTTTCGCTATTTGTCATCATGGAGATGCATTCGTTACGAGCGGCAAAAGGATGAGGAAGACTCAACGAAAGGGACGATTCGGATTAGCCATTCCCTGCCTGACCTGACTCAGGATATTTCCAAGCACGAGTACATCCAGGAGGTCAAGGAGAAGAAGGTAAGGAGTAGTTTCTAAGCTTCCCTCCTGTTTTACGCTCGAATGAATGAGAAGCTGGCCACCACAAGAAATGAATGCAAATGCCTAGAAAAGGAATTAGGAAAGATGAGCCTTTCGCTTATTCCGTTTGATCTCCCAGGGAAAATCAAAGCGAATCCAAGATGGGAGGTAAGCTGACTAAGCTGAATATTTTCCTGCTGTTTACAGACGCTGGGGGAAAAGTGAAGAAAGTAAAGACAAAGAGCCCTGGAGCTCAATTTCCTGGGTTGGAATAAAAGGCGAAAAATGAAGGAAAAGCGTCTTTTGCTCTGCTGCCGTAAAGTCCAATTATTAATTTCTCCCAATGGGACTTCCCTTTTCTGGTGCATTCAAGGGGAAAGTAATCCTTTGACTTTGCAAAACAAGTCAGACGTGACCTTTTTCGGAGGAAAGATGAAAATGTGGTGTGGGATGAATGAGGGTGGGCGGGTGGATGAATGAGGAAACAAATGAGAAAAGTTTTAATAATGTCGATAATCATAATTCCCCGTGCTGTAATTGTGGTCTTTCGGATGAAGCCACAGTGTCCATTCACCAGGAAATGCGGGCAGTAATGACTCTTTTGAAATTGCAAACCTATAGGTACTTCGCCAGACGACGCTTCCAACTGTACCTTCGAGGCTCCAGAGTTTCCATCGTCAACTCTCCCATCGACTCGAAACGGCCCCTACAAAGGACATTGTGGTAGAAGCCCTTGAACGAGGTCGCCGCAAAGGGACCGAGGACTCCATCGGACTCATTCAGGTAATCACATGCTTCCAGTTACACTTCCTGCGTGGGGGAACCAATCAGTGGTCTAGAATCCTCGTGGAGCCATTGGGTAATGCAACATGGAGACACCGGATCACTCTTGGTTCACACAAAAGGAAGCGTGTGTGTGGGCGTGAGCGTGATTGGTCCAAATGCAAACAAAGTCCTTTGTTGTTTTTCTGAAGTCTGTTGAACAAAGTTTGGTTTTGTTTAATTTGAAGCTTCATTACCTCATTTCCATTGGGAAGAATAGGAGCTTTCCCCTCACTCCAACTTGATGACTGTAGTCTGTGAAAATAGAATCCCATTTAATATACCTTTCCATCATCAACTCCATCCGCCACACATTTCACTTTACGGAGACTCATATAACTCCCATAATCCTGGATTTCTTAAATTACTTTTGCAATAGGGAGCTCCATAAACCGGGCGAGGATTTGGACATTGTACAGCCATTCCAACACTCAAAAACGAATTGGACTCCTCCAGTCCCTTCCAATTTCAATCCACATACACACGTTTTACGACACTCTCAAATTCAAGCTTTGTGTTTAAAGACCGCCTCGGATGCCATGTTGAACCCATTCTGCTTTATACCAATGTGCATTTAATTGGTTAAATGTATTTCTCCGTATTTCAGCCGGAGCTTTACAAACGAGAATTGGCGAGGCAGTCTTCCTCTGAAAGTTCATCGGCCGATGCGGAGAAAGTGGGGAAACTTCATTTTTCCTTGAAGTACGATCATGAGTTGGAGACTCTCATCGTCAAGGTCCGTATAGCAACCTTTGTAGTAGTGATCAGGAAATTGAGTAGGAATTCAAGAGAATTCCACCATGCTTGAAGCGGAATAAAGTTTAATCCTATTTGAGGTCAGGATTGGAAACTTGAGCCTTGTTAGGGGAATTGTTCAAATTAATTTAAAATTGGATGAAGAGTCAAATAAGTATAGTTGTATTTCCACTGCCAAATGCACCATTGAGGGTATAATAGGAAGAGACTCGTAACACAAGGGTTTTTAAAGGGTTTTATCATCAGAGTGAAAGCCTTTTCTTGAACAAACCTAATGAAAAGTGATGGCTGGTTTTAAAACTTTCTCTTTCTAATACAACTACCACTACACCATTATACCGGTAACTTGTAAGTTCGTGTTGTTTCCAAGTATCTTCTCCAGAACCACCAACTACCACGTCGTCATTACTCTAATGAATACCACCCTATACAACTTTTCAAACCAAAGTTTTTGAGATGGTGGTGGCAGTAGAGCGAGTTTCATTCCGGTGATTCCAAGGACATGCCGTCCTGACCGAGCAGTGCTTGTTGCCTCTCTCGCGATCCCAAGAGCTTCATGATCCCAGTCCGAGAGTACCTTGCCGATATAATTTCCTGTCTGTCTTTTCCTAAGGTTCTTCAAGCCCTGGATCTGCCGGCCAAGGACAATCTATCTGGCTCTTCGGACCCATACATCAAGATCTACCTCCTTCCGGATCGGAAGAAAAAGTATCAGACAAAAGTTCATCGAAGGAATCTTAATCCCGCATTCAATGAGACATTCCTCTTCAAGTAAGTTCATGTGGGGTTAGAAATCAAGCTCCCAGGAAACATGGTGCCTGCTTGTGTCTTTACGGAATCAATATAAGACACCCTGCTGGATCCTCTGTAGTCTCTCTGATCATGATTTAGTTTTATTTTTCTCCTGGGAAATTATTGTGTTCATAACACACACGCGCTCCCTTCCCTCTGGCTCTTTTCCGAGTGTCACTTTGAATTTAATTAGACGCTTCTTGGTCAAAGGAACTCGTGCAAGGGCGTATAATCTTTAAGTCTCTTTTCTCTTTTGCAGTGTTGGCTACGAAGAGTTGCAGGATCGTTACCTGCAGTTCTCAGTGTTTGACTTCGATCGATTCTCTCGTCATGATTTAATTGGGCAAGTTCTCCTCAAGGGGATTCTTGACTCGAGTGATCTCCTGTCTGAGATCAGCTATAACATGGACATTCTCGCACCACCAAAGGTAACGCTGTTCACACCTCAGAGATCATCCAAGCACACTCAAAACTTACTAAACCAATCATGTCAATAAACCACCATAACAATCTCTTTTGGATGAACAAAACGAAACCATCATTCCGCTCATCAAGTCCTAAAGCGAACAGAAACTTTTTCCAAAGCGTGCCTTCGAAAAAACCACGTTTCTCCCACGCTCTTTGAAAAACTCCTTTCCACTCCTGGCAGCCTTGGCCAATGAAAAGATGTTTCGACCTAATTCCAACTATACTTCCCCATTTTTTTTTTAAAAAAAGTACTTTAAACCGAATTTCTGAGTAGTGACAGGAACGTCACGTCGTGTCGACAGAGAGATTGGATTCATGGAAGCATGGTATGAAGGACACCCCGCCCTCCCGAAAACTTTACCTCTTTCTTTCCATCCGGTGAAAGTGAAATTCCTTGTTTACTTAAACGGAAAGGGAAATCCGGATTCGGTGTTCCTTTCCGGCTTTGTCTTGCATTTGAAATTTCACATCTGGGGTTGCGAAATTGAGTTATAATGCAAGCATTTTGGTTTCATTCCTTCAGGACAAGTTGGATTTGGGGGAACTCATGGTTTCACTGTGCTATTTACCGACGGCAGGAAGACTCACGGTGACGATCATCAAGGCCAGGAATCTACGAGCTATGGATATCACCGGTTCCTCGGGTATGATTAATCCCCAATGATAAGTCTACTCCTTTTTGTCACTCTTCCTCAACTTCAGTACTAATCTCTAAGCCCTGGCTGGCTGAGGCCCGCAAGGTCGTCTCCTTTCACCTGAGTGAATCCAGTGCCTGGCAACGGAGCTTTCCCCTGGGAAAATGCGGTTGTGGTTGTGTACAAAACTCGTCGTTACTGTCGCCGTCCTTATGAAAACAGACACGGCCAAAGAAAACCTCCATGGGAATATAGTGGCATGTCTCCTAAGGCATTCAGTAGGGTCCATGACGCACGAGACGGCGGCGACTTTCAGGAAGTCCAGCATAGCGAAATGATTTAGATTTGAGCCTGATTATTGAGTAAATAGATGCTGGCTGGAGTGTGGTGGCGGGAGGTTTTGAAATCCCTGTACATGTAAATGGGGCGGATTAAATAGCCTCAAGTGTTCCAGGAAGAGAAGTTTCCCTTAGTTACATATATAAGATGGTTAAAGATCCAGCTACTCATTCCTCCGGGAACCATGCTGTGCTGATTCATGCTTCAGATATTTTATTGAGTTTGTTGTTTTTCTTGTATTTTTCAGACCCTTATACCAAAGTCTACTTGATCTGTCAAGGGAAGAAAATTCGGAAGAGGAAAACGTCAGTCCGGAAGTCTTGTCTCTTTCCCGTGTGGAACGAATCCCTCGTTTTCGATGTCCCTTCAGAAAGTATACAGGATGTTCAGCTACTCTTCAAAGTTGTCGATTACGACCGGTGAGAAATGAACTCGGAACTTCCCAATGACGCCAACCCCACGCAACCTGCTCCTCTACTTTTCAGAAACAACTGTTTGAATCAAACGACTTTTAATTTAATTCCAGTTCAAATTAATTTTCATCTCAAGTTCAAGAACACGTTAAAAATTACAATTAACTCAGCAGAGTTCCCTCGACTGAAAACAAGTCAGAAAAGTTGGAATCTAAATTTCCATTTGTTATTTTGGTGGAGACTAGGGTACAAGGCTAATGAAAGGGCAGCATGCTGCTTCAATGCTGGCAGCGAAGCAGATGAGGTTTCTAATTGAATTACAAAAAAAGTTAGAAGAAAATCTCAACATTTTTCTCTTTTTCGTCCAACTTTATTATCAAAGCTTGGCTGAACAGTACCTTGAATCCCATGCTCTATTTTTCTGTGGGCCCGCACTGACGTCAGCACGCTACATCAAACTTTTGAGACCAAGCACGACCATAAGTGCATACGAGGATATGCACCAATTAATCAATTTAACTCGTTTGATTTCAGAGTGGGTCCAAACGAAGAGCTGGGTTCCATTTTGGCAGGCTCAGGCTGCACTGGGATTGGACGAGAGCATTGGTTGGAAATGATGGATAGCCCACGACGACCTGTGGCTCAATGGTACCCGCTCCAAGAAGCAGTGGCTCCAAATACTCATCCTCTCGGGGCCTCTGCCACAAATTCCCCACCTGACTCTCCATTTCTGAAGAAACCTGGGAGAACACGTGGGCTAAGTTTCGGATGCCTCCATGGCCACAAGTAAAGTAAGAGCGGGGTCTTTTCCAATTACTGTAATGGATGAAGCATCCGGCTAACCCACACACTTTTTATACAGATACACCCATAACCCACCGTGGGAAGTTTTGGATCTCATTTGATATAATTACACGTGGTCAACACGTCGTCGCGACTATACGCAATCCTTAAAAATTGATGCAGATGCTACATTATCTCCCAATTAGCCCGATTCACACCGTTCTAATGATATCTTGCACCTCTTTGCGTCAAGGTTGTGATGTCTCTGAACCCCATCTTACGTTTCACTCAGTGTAGCTTCCCATCGGGCGCCTGCGTCACCATCATCGTCATTGTTTCCGTGCAGAGCATGGCTAAATGGCGTTCGTAGTTCTTCAATTGTTTAATGATTTGAGCCAATGTCATAAGTGAAAAAAATGAAGTCCCAAGCCCAGCTAAAAACACGTTTTACAAGTGTTTCATTGTGAGAAAAACTTAGTTTGCGGAGCATCAAAGGTATCTAGTTTTACTTTGTTGTAGCAACTGGTAACGACTGCGTGCGTACCTGATGAGAACTGGAAAGTCTTAAATTGTCTCATGTACCTTTTCGTATGTTTCAGCTTAAGTACCTGGTTGTGATCGAATTGCCAAAAACTTGATTTTTTAATTCTGATTAAGTAGCTATTATAATTAGGAACGAGAGAGTGATGGGCTACTGCGGAGGTGTTAAGCTAATAAGGAAGCAAGCGTGTAAAACAAAGTATAAATTACTAATTTAGAATCTTATAATTTCCTTGAGAGCTTAGAATAAGTCAGAACAAGCCTAATTATATTAGTTTAATTATGACATTTATCACAAACTCATAGTCTTCGTCCAAAAGGAAAATTCTCAAACTATTTCTTAATCTAAAAGTGGGGTTGACCTGCAGACCGAAAAAGAAATGACACTTTCATTCCCCAGAATTTATTTTATTTTATGTATTATGAATGTGCGTATAATAAAACATGTACTCGTTTTATAGCTGGTAGTTCCGTAGTTTATTGAAACCAAAATAAAACCAATGGGAATTGGGATTGCCTTTGTTTCTGTGAACTAATTTTTTCAGTGTTAAACTTGAACTTCAGAGGATATAATTAATCCAACTTTCCCAGGATGGAAGGTGTAAAATCACATGTACTTTGTAGTTGCAAATTCATACAATGTATTCACAGCCAATCCCTTATGTTCGTTTACGTGCTGGAGAAGCTCATGATGACGTTAATAAACGTCGACATTTCTTGAGCAAGAGAACCCAAAAATATAAAAGTACTGGACCTAGAGGATCCTGGCGTCATTTGATCCGTGCCATTTTAATTTCTATATTTTAAGGCCATGGACACTAAAGAAGAAATAGGATTTGCAGACGAGTACGACTTTATCAGGCAGTTACTAACAGAGGCCCCTTACCAGGCGGGTGACTGCGGAATCCCACATCATCAACTTTCATTTGATTGGGTGGACAAATCCCTTATAGGCGAAGGGAGGAAGTTTGTCAACAAGTTCTACACGTCTGTCATGGCTGCGTCCTTTGCAGGGACGTTCATGGGTCAGTTCCTGAGATGCATTGAAGGGACTGTGTCTAGGACTGGAGGGATATTCAGCTTCAGACGACAACTCGATACCGGCAAGTTCTTCACAAGGACGTTGGGTGGATCAGAGGATTTGCTAGATAAGACTGGTCCTCTGCCACAAAGTATGCTACAAATTAGGAAAGTCCACGAAAGTATTCCTAATCGCATTGCTTCAGTCCCACTTCCGACGCTCCCTCCACTCAAATCTACACAAATAGCGATTATCGACGCCTGGAAGGAAGACATGGAAGAAATTCGAGAGCGTGTAAAACTCCCATCAGACGTCTTGGAAAGTTATGATCCACCGCTTCGCTTTAGCCAGCTGGATATGATACTTGTCCAGTTTTCTACAATCGGAATGCTCTTGGCGATTCCTGAACAATTTGGACTCACACAGGAAGACATTGCGTCTAAAGGATTTCAAGGGTACATCCAGAATTTTGGAATTGCCATTCAGTATTTGGGAGTAGAAGACAAATGGAATCTGTGCCGTCAAAAATGGATTCCAGCTAGGAAGAGTTGCCTTCGAATTTGGGAAGATGTCGTGCTCCCATGTTCCAAGCAATTGGACGAATTCACACTCCAAAGTATCGTGTTTGCGGGCAGATATTATTTCCGAATGTCTCAATTCATTTCAATGAAGTGCGTGATGTTTGAGTTTCTGAAACGTGTCATCGGGGTCAAAGGTGAAGCTACATTCAACATACTCAGCAGGAAGGAAGTTTTCGTTATGAAATTCATCGAGCTAATCTTCTACATTTACACTCAGAGTTCAATCGCTCGATTTATAATGGACATCATTGTTAAATATGGCATAAAATTTGCACTCCTGTTCTAAACATCGACAATGCGCTCATTTAATTCATCTTACACAAATGTGAATTAATAAACGAGGGAAGACGTGAAAGAAATTAGGCTCATCTTTTAATTTTATACTCGTTTATTGTCGTCACTGGGGAATTGAAAAAGTTAATTGAATACTCCACATAAGGAGAATGTCAAATAAACGCTCATCAAATGAGCTCCATACTGTAGAAATTATTATAATTTAACTGCGATTGAATTCTGAAAGAGATTCTTTATGGATTGAAAAATTTAGGGAATTCCGAGATTAGTACAGAAAAAGAATCGACTTTTGTGATTACGTGTTTGTCCTGAGGAGTAAAGTTGGGGCTTAGCTTTCCACAATTTTTGTGAGTTGCTGCAAGATTGGAACAAAGTCATCAAACAAAGTTCCCTTTCGGAGTTTAATCTAAGGAAACAAGTTGACATTAAGATCGGACTAAGCACTGATTTCATTTCTGGCCTTACCTTTCCCTCTGCTTGAACAGAGCAGGAAGTGCTCAAATTGAGTTTCTGAAGAACTGCACGAGGACCAATGAGTTGCTGGTGGCGATAAACTCCTTTCCACATCTCAAACGTCTTCTTAAAGAATCCGTCGACGTCGACACCATACTTATTTCCCAGTCTAAAATATAACAGCATGATTAAATTCAAATACTTGGAAATATTTCAGTAGTGTCCATTAAAACGTGAAAATGCTTACTCAAGAAGTCTATCTCTTTGATCGTCAAAATCAATGTTAGCGACAAATGCATCTGGTTTCTCCTTTTTTGGAACAGAGTACTGCATTCGAGCCTGGAGTGAAGGCTGCCGCCGGTTGGCTCCTTGATAAAGCCAAATTGCACCAAGAACCTGCATATCAACTTCCGAAAACTGTTGAGGTACAAAGAAGCATTTGAACAGCTCCCGGAGGACGGGGTTGACAACATCCCAAACGTCCTTCTTCCCTTGCCAAATGCAAACCGGAAGGTTAACAACGATAGGAAGATCCTCTGAAGTTTGGTTGGTTTTATGAGATCCAATTTTCTTCCGGCTGGCCTCATGATGCTTCATAATTTTTCCATTCGAATCACAGCACGTAAACAAGGATCGGCACATGATTTTCCTAAAGAAAATACATTTTTGTTACAACCGTGTTATAACATGGATGGAAATTAAATTCTAACATGTCAAGTTCATCATCATCTTCTTCCCCATCACCCTTCATCTGCTCAAAGATTTCCAAAAGAAAGGACTCTCCATCTTTATCCGAGTGCTTGATTTGCGGGATATGAGTGACCTCTACCCGGAAGGTTGAATTGTCCTTGGTCAACAGTTCATATGCAACTTTCGTTAGTTTAGCCGTCAGCAAGCGGCTAAAAACCTTCCACTTATTCCTTGATGTTGGTACAGTGAGAGGAGTCAAATGGAAGATGCTCAAAGTGTTACCGTATAGGGCTGAAAGGAACAGATCCAAATTAATTAACCAGTTGTGGGACACGGGTATCAAATGAGGTTGTTTCAGGGAGAACCCTCATTTCATGCCTAAAAAGCACCCTCAAATGAGACCCTGAAACAACCTCATTTGATACCCGTGTCCCACAACTGTTAACCAAGTTCTTACATAGTCCTATGACTACAGTAATCACTGATCACTTACAGCGCAGTGTATCAGTCATCCTTGAATCCTTTGGAAATGGTGACCTCTGACCTGTGCTAAGAATTAGTGAAGCACATGAAGATGAAGTGGGTCTCCTAAACCCTCTCCTAACGAGTCCAGTGGTTCCTGCTATGCTTGCTTTCCGTGAGTTCCAGAGAGATTGAAAGTAAAGATAAGCGGGTAGAACCGGTTCTCTCGTACGAGTTAAATACGGCAATGCCGCAACCAGCCGCATTCGGATTTGTAATTAAAATAGAAAGTACTGGAATCTTGAGCGATATTTTGATTCATTACAATTAATTTATTACATTATTTTTAATTAACGTATGCACAGGATTCGTGGAACAGCATATGGATGAATAGGCAATTAGTTGGAAAATCAAAGGAAAAGATTAAATTAATTTTTTAAACTTTTGTTATTTGAAAACAATACGAAAGGATGTTAGATTTGAAAAATTGTTTTTGTAATAAGTTTTTATGTGGAAAGGAAGAGACAGGTCCGTTACACTATAGGATTTATTTTTAATTCTAATTAGTAATTATATTCACCGTTCCTACAATTATAATATAAACTATTTCATTATATATAATATATTATACATTGTAATAAACTTTTATAAGTTAATCAATACAAACTTAGAACATTTCCTGCAGTTGAACTGCGTGTGGCATTAAAGGAAGAACCTGTTCTACCCCATAGCCAAATTCATCAAAATGGACTCAAAACAGAGTGGAGGGATTTTTTCGCGGGTGTGAGTGGATAGTTGTATGATGAGACTTGTGTTTACATTTTATTCCATTTAATCTCATTCCATCGTTAAATAGCAAAAAGTGTCAATTTATTCTACTGCATATGTGGAAAATAAAGAGCGTGTTGCGTTAGAAGAATGTCGGTTAATCACGTTATCCATGAATATAGTGAAACGATGACGGATTGTAGAGTCCTCAGGATCTTGCTCCTCACCTGACCTCAAACTAAGGCAAATGATTATCATCATGTAATATGTGTATATTACTGCTAATTAATATTGTAAACTAAGCCAATTAGTAAAATAAACGAATTAGACTGTCAATTAAAGGCAATTTAAAGGCGTTGAGCTGTCCTTCCGTCCCATTTGAATTGAAGCCAGTAATCCATTGAGAGGGAAAACTCTACCTTTGAATTCTGGGAGCCTCTTGAGTGCGTGTTTGTGGGGAGTGAGACTTTTATGGTTTCGATTAATTGGGATTAAGTCAATCAACTCCTTTCCTATTCAACCAGGCAGTAGTTAGTAGTTATAAAGAGGTCAGTCACCCAGCCTGGGGAAAGGCCCTTGGCCTCATCTTGACCTTCAGAATGTCCATTGAGCACGGAGGAGAAATTGTTGAAATACTTCGCTCATGCTTCTTTGCCTATTTCCTAATTGCTCTTCCAATCTTTGTATCCATCTCACCAGTATGCTTAGGAGCAACAGAATTCCCAGCATTTAGGCTGCAACAGTTTGATCTACATGGCTCATCTTACGGTATTTAAGAATTAACTGTATCAGAGTGACGGGTTTGATATTTTCATTATTTTGTTCTTAGGAACTAGTGGAACTATCTTAAACTATGAGACGAGAGTTCTCCCTGGAGCACAGATTGTGAGCTCTCCAAGACGATGTTACCTTGTCAAAATTGTGGACTTGACGCTAGAGATGTACCGGCATCTTCTCAAGTATAATGTGCCTGGAGTCGTGATCATCGTGCCGGTCAAATTCACCGAACTGAGTCCAGAAGTGATTGAAGGGATCCATCAGTTGGAGCAAGCGATGATCGAGGAGGAGACTACAGTCCCAGTCTACTTTATCCAGGAGGACGAGGATGTTCTGGACTTGTATGATACCGTACTCGAAGGGGCGGAGTCACAAGGTTCCTCTTCATCTGCCTTCCAGGGTACGTCATATATTTTATTTTTACAATGTAATTTTGACTTATTAATATTCTGACATGCTTTTTATATTTATTAGCATTGCTTCATCATGTCCACGGGAATGGAGTGCAGTTGGTGACAGGTTCTACAATTGGAACACCGAAAATAAAGTCGGATGCTCAAGTAGTGAACATTCAAGGTGCTCTGCTCGGGTCCAAGAGAGAAAGGAATTTTCCCATTCTTATTACTGCTCCGTACGACAGTATGAGCGCAGCGCCTGTGAGCACAAATCTTCAAGAGTAGAAAGTAAATGGAACAATGTTTAATATTGTGTTTAACCTGTTGAACAGGAACTCTCATTTGGAGCTGATTCAAATGGGTCAGGAGTGACGTTACTACTAGAGTTGGCTCGACTCTTTTCCCATCTGTACAAACACGTAGGCCCATCCGGTGGGGGAAAAGTTCCATCATGGAGATCAGAAGCATCTCAAAAGTCCCTCCTTTTCCTACTCTCAGGTGCTGGTTACTTCAACTACCACGGGACTCAGAAATATTTGGAGGATCAGATTGAATCATCTGACAAAAGTGACCTCCAGGAAACTCGCCTTGTCATCTGTTTGGATTCCTTGGCTGGGGTCAAGGATCGGCTTTTCATCCATATCTCACGGTCTATCAGGGACGGAACTATGCTCCAGAAGTTCATCCAGGTCAGTATTCAGGATTCAGTGAATTGCCCAGTGAATTGCCATTAATATTTTAGGAAAATCTAATTTTGAAATCTATTCCTTAGAACTTGAATGAAACCACGAGTCAGCTTCATCCAGAGCTCAGAGTTAAGGTCATCCAACGGAAAGTCCGTACAGAAAACCTTCTGAGCTGGGAGCATGAGAAATTCCATTTGAAAAAAATCAATGCCGTTACTCTTTCTTCCTATGAAGTAAAAGTCATAATGAGAACTTTCGGAAACTAATTTTTAACCTTACTTGATAGACTCGGGAGGAAATCAAATCAACTTTCATGGATACCGAGGATAAAGTAGACATTGAGGATTTGATGAAAAAGACTCACGTCATTGGAGAAGCTCTGGCTGCTTCGATCTATAACGTTTCCGAGGGTCGAGCATTCACTGGGTCTTTGGTAAGTGTGAGAATGTTCAAAAACTGTGAGGAACAAAAGCTAACTTTTATTTATACTTAACTGGTATTTAGGGTGTGTCCAAGGAATCCTTGGCTTCCACTTTGAACTACGTCAGCTCCCAACCTCGCTCAGCCCAGCTGCTCGCATCCAAAGAAAATAAATTCGTTCAATCACTCCGCTCCCTTCTTTCCAGGTAAAGTGAATACGTTTAAATTAGAAATTATTAATATTGGTGTTGTAATTGTAGGTACACGCATGAGACAAGTCTGTTCATTATGAAGCCAGACAAGAGAGATGCGAATTTGGTGTTTTACGACACAACAGGAGGAACCATCACCGCTTATGAGTAAGCTATAACTGCAATTTCTGTACTAGATTAATACACATTAATCTTTGTGATTGGTTTTGTTTCTAGCGTGAAACCAGCCATATTTGATCTCGTCTTGACCATTCTCATTTTCGCGTATTTGGCTTTGGTGTACGGATTCCTCACCGTAATGAAGTTAAAAACCTTCCCTAAGGTTTCATAGTTTAATTTTGCTTTTCCTACTCTTGTTTTTAGCAAATTCCAAGAGCCTATGACTTATTCGAGAAAAGCTGGAGGGCATATCCACTATCCAACGGATCGTCCCACCATCACAGGCGTGGTGACAAAAGTCAGTAGATGAGTTTTTTTAATATTCTCCTTCATTTGGTAGTACGTGACCGTAGATTGACTTAATTTCTAAATCATTCACATTACGGAAGGACTTGTTGACACTTGACTTTGACGGTTAAAAGAATTAATTAAATGTTGTGATTTATGAAAGGCACTTTTTATACACTCCCACGTAAGCCTCTTTTATTTATTCTGATTGGCTGGTGTGATTATCTGTCTTATTTTTGTTTGAGTTAGTGAGCCTGACATTTTTTTACCCCTTCGCCCCCGTGGTCTGCTTCTCCAGCATCAGATTTTTTCTCAGGACGTCGTCCAGGGTCCTTGCAACCACAGTAGACATGTGGGACTGGAGCTGGTTCCCTGTACGACAAATCACAAATCAGATACTGGTTGCAATTGGACTGCGGATGTGCATTTCTTACTCTGGTTTTACTTCCTGCACTACTGGCGGCGGGGGTTTGAAGGCTGTAGGTCCAAGGCAGAGCAACTCCATCTCTTTGATCTCTTGGTAAGCAATTCCAGCCGCCATGTCAGGCGGCATGCAGGGATAAGGATCCCGGGTTATCTCTTCAGTCACCATATTTGCATTCATTTTCTTCAGCTCATTCCGGATGAGTCGGTTCAAGTCGTATACAGCAATTTTCCGGAATGAAAAGAAACGACTAGCAAATTGAGCTGCGTTATCCGGCCTTTCCTTGAGGAGACGCCTAAGAGAAATTATAATCCAGCAGATCATTTGTTGATGAATTCCAGAATTTGACTCACTTCATGAAAACCATCAACAAGGCGTCCAATTCCGGATGTTTGTGGAGGTACATGTGGTTCTGGCGCACGAAATGAGCCTGTTGGAAACAAGAAACACGACAAGTAGGGTTGAGCGGCTTTAGTTTTCTTACCTTACCTTGACCAAGTCGGCACTGCTCCTGCGCTTTTTGGGTACGATGGATCGGTCAATGTGCTTGACACCGTGCGGAGTCATCATAGGTCCCAGGAAACAATCTTCCACAAACGTCTTTTGAGATCGGACTAGGAATTCGGTTCCAGCGTCTGCCTGTATCAAACTACGGTGCTCCTCCCACCAAATGTAGGGATTGACCACCCCTGCCCGGATCGCTTCCCTCTGGAAGAGATCTTCACCCTCCCACTCGGATGCAGGGGTATTGACAGGGCCATATTCCTCATCTTCGCTATCAGAATCGTACATTTCAACGTAACTGGCTACTCGTAGCGGTAAAACGAAACGAGTAAGTATAACGTCCAGGAGGCAGAGAAGAATGAAGCGGTTGAAGGAAGCTTTGTAACAAACAGCCCAGTTGCCATTGGGAATGGGTCATGTAAATAAGGTTATAATAATATATCCAAGCTGTGGGACATGGTCAATCATTGAGTTGACCTTGACCAAGGTCAACGTATGTAAATCGTGAAGTAAATCGAAGTATAATTGGATTGTGAGTCATGGAGTCTGAACTTTGTGTTAATTTTGTGAGTCTGTGTATTAGTGTTACCCTTGCAGGCGGTGGATTTCAAAAATCCAGATCAATAGAATTAGAGGAAAAGAAAGTGGACTTTTAATTGAATTAATTGGATTAATTGGTGTGTTAGTGGAGACAATTTCCTACATTTAATAGTTAATTGACAAGCAAGGAATGGTGGGTGGATGAGGAATGGAAGTGGGCTATGCTCTGAATAACACAGGAACAAAATACCCACACTGTTGTAAGAAAAATTAAAATTCACTTTTAATGACCTTTTGTTCTCAGGTCGATGACACATTAATAAAAATGGAACTTTTTCTTTCAGTGTGGACGTGGCATCGCCTAAGTTGGCAACCAAAGGCCTCCAGAAGAACACCATGTATCAAAATCCAGGAGGTGCTTCCAGTGCCTACCTGGCACATAGGAATAGGATACAGAAAAACAATCCTCCGTCACCGATGAATCAGAACGGCAAGAGTCATTCACCGTACGAAGCTGGAGGTCGAAACCAAACACCAAGTTCAGGCAGCAGTAGTCCATATTTCTCACAAGGACGTGAGCAAGGACTCATGGCAGGAACAAATCAAATATGCAACGATTTCAAAAACTTGTCGATGACGTCGAGGTATCAACCGCTCCAGCAGAATACTCCGACTGTTAGCAACGGCTACATGGTCCATATGGAGTCGCGAGCCTCACATCTGCCACAGCAATCAGGAACCGGTCTTCCAGATGACCCCATCTATGCCAACTTGAGCAAGAATCTTTCCCATTACAATCCGCCGCAGTACTCCCCACCTCCGCCTCCACCTTATGAAGGGTTTCACAATAAAATATCTGGGACTCTGCCAAGTTACCATCACCACGTCTCAACTGGAGAAAACTCCATTGGCACAAGTAGTCGATCATCACCATCTCTGTACAGTGGGAGCATCACGCTTAATAAGTCAGTGTATTCGGGCTCATTGGCTATGGACAACAACTCGGATTGTCCTATTTACGAGAATCTGGAGACCCTTCTTCCAGCACAAGAAGATGGAAGCCGACAAACACGGAAACCGAATGGGCAAACTCCTGTATCCAGACATTCCGTGACGGAGTCTCTCTACGCTCCTCTGAGTGAACTGGGGAGGATAAGTACACTGACAGAGAGGAACAACAGCAAAGCATGTCCCCAGGTCCCGGTGAAGAAACCAATTCCTTCATCAATGGGTCGAGTGGTGGCTCACAGCGAAACTGTTTTAGGCAGGACACATCACTACGCAGAGATTCCGTCTGCCAATCAATTTAAACCAATCCAAACTTCATTTTGCGCCGGTGGCTCATCCTCCCCTTCCCCCTATGCAGTGACGAATGTTATGATGACACATCCAAACGCTCAAGCACTCCAGTCCCGTGGAACTCCACCAATCCCGAGGCCTCCTGATACTTTCACTGCTCGTAATCAAAAGAATCCTGCCTTCAAAAGAAAACTTCTTCCGTCAATGACACTTCACAAGACAAACGTAAGGCTTGTCGAGAAATTAAAAACTATTTAGCTATAAATTCTTACATTTTTATTTTCCATTCAAGGGACCCACTACAGCAGAGATACGACTCGAGGAACTGACTAGGCAACTCGAAGAGGAAATGGCCGAGCAGGAAGAACAGGAAGCTTACTTTGGTATTTTATAAAATTGAAATACATATGAGGAAGGTGTTTCAATTTCATTTTTTCTGATTGTAGGGATTTGTTATGCTTGTGATAAGAAGGTAGTGGGCGCAGGATCAGCATGTCAAGCCATGGGCCACTTGTATCATACCACTTGCTTTACTTGTATTTCCTGTGGGCGGACACTTCGTGGGAAGGCATTCTACAACGTCAATGGGAAGGTATTCTGCGAGGAAGACTACCTCTACTCTGGCTTCCAGCAAACGGCAGAACGATGCGTCGTCTGCGGTCATTTAATCATGGAAACGGTAATAGATTCTATTTTCGCGACTGTAACAAGCCGTTTTTTTAACCGTTTCGTTGCTACGTTTTCAGATTCTGCAAGCAATGGGTCGAGCATACCACCCAGGTTGCTTTCGCTGCTGCGTCTGCAACCTCTGCCTCGATGGAATTCCTTTTACCGTGGACATGGATAATAAGATATACTGCATTGGCCACTACCACGAAATCTTTGCCCCAATGTGTGCTGCCTGTGGTAAATCCATTACACCAATTGAAGTAAGGAATTCTATAAAAAATAATATTTAACATTCAAAATTCATAACTAACTCTTCTCTTCTGTAACTCTTCTGATTGTTTCTGGCCATTCCCCAGGGCACACAGGAAACAGTTCGAGTAGTGTCAATGGACAAAGACTTCCACGTCGATTGCTACTCGTGTGAAGTAAGTGAAGCATTTCCTCTTGTCTTACACTATGTTGTTAACGTTTTTCTGTACAGGACTGTGGGATTCAGCTAACCGATGAACCTGACAAGCGATGCTACCCCTTGGATGAGCGTCTCATGTGCAAACCCTGTCACATGAACCACCTTAGACTCAAGTCCTTGTCAGCCACACAGAGTCTTGAGGTGAGTCCCCATTCCCAACTGAACTCCTCACTGATGACTGTTGTATTTGTGTGCAGGGCGTGTCTGCAGCATATCACTACCTTAATTAGTAGATCACATGTAGATTGGGATGAGAGTCGCAGGTGACTTACTGGAGAGACTAAAACACGGGACTAACGTACTCAATTCCACTTGTAATGAATTCCACTTTTCAATCATTTTATTACTCTACTGGGCATTTTGAATAAACGTGATCCTGCTTTTATTTAATTTATGTTGTGAGGGCGCAGTCTCTTGCTTCCAGGAGTACTGGATGCAGAGTATTTCCTTTTGGAAAAGTCTTGTGGAGATTTCTCGGTGGTGTACAGATTTTCACGGAGTGTTTTCCATTGAAGAAGTGGAGGGGAGGAGGAAGTGTGTGAGAGCAGTAGATGCAGTTGGGACGCTCCCGTGAGGAAAGCGACAGTAGTGGTCTCCTCCGTGTCCAAAGAACAACAGACTCATTAGCCAGAGGTGGATATCCAATCAGACCGATTCCCATCTAACTTAAACCACCTGGGAAATCCAGATTCAGAGATCAAACAACACTTTCCAGCCACAACAAACACCGCGTCTCTTCCTTGGGGAAGAATTCTCCTGGAAGGAATCTCCATTTATCAACCCCACTCTCTCTTCCTCACAATTCCACGCTTCACGCGCTCTTCAGTTGGGAAATATCCTTCCAGTCCAGAGCAACTCACCTGGACAACTCACTCTTGTGAAAACAGGGAAAAGTCTAGTCGGCAGGGTGGAGTTATACAAGGATCAAAGGGAAGAATCTGAGAAGAAAGCTACGCTGGAAGGGCCTTGAGAAAACTCCAGGTGAGGCTTCTTATTGTAAAGAATCGTGATTGGTTGGGGGATGAAAGGGAGAAAGTTGGAGGTGGTGAAAGTGATATGCTCCACACAACAGGTCCATCCGCTCACTTCCCGTTAACCTACCCTCTCCGGGTATTCTTTTTAACCAAAGCTCCACCAAAGTGTGTCTTAGCCGTTTGTTTCATCCGTGTTGTATTTGATTGTCCAGGGTTTACCTGCTTATCCTTGTTTTGAATTTGTTGACCGTGGAATGTTGATGGTATCGTTGGAGCGTGAAACGGGAAGTGAGTGAGTTGGTGTTGATGTGTGGATGAGGGTCTTGTTTTGGAAGTAAACAAAGGGAAGGGGGTGGGTGACATGGGAGGGTTGACATGTCGCTCATTTGTAAGTCCGCGGACACTTCTCTGGATGGATGGAGACGGAAGAAGGGAAGCATATTTGGACCAATTCATCTCCTCGCCTGATTCCTTCTTCTATTTTTAAGTCTGAGGCTGATTTCAATTTGGGTGAGAGTCTCCTCATTAATCCTGGAGGGAAGGAGGCTGGGAGTTGACGTTGATGGACATAATTTAGGAGGCAGAACCGCGGGTGTCAGGCATAAAATACGCACAACCAAATGAGCAATTCCCAGTGAGCCGTGGAGCACAAATAAAGAGTCCCGTGTGGTTTTTCGGTGGTTCATCCAATCAAAGACAACTCAATCGTGGCACTGGCCTCCGCCGAATAGAACTGAATAGAAGAGGAAGGAGTCCCCAGAGAACCTGAAAATATTTTGATACTTCCCCAACACCAAGCCAGATCCCCTTGTTTCTTTTGTTTAAACAAATGAATTTGACGCTTCCCCTTTTTACAGGGCTTGTCTCCCAAGAAATCCACTTGCTTTGCATCAAGTGGCAGCAGCAGTTTATTTTACTCACGCCTCTAATTCCTGAAAAATTAAACGAGGAGCATAAGACGCTTCACGAGCTAACGAAGCCTGCTTCAAGTCACTCACATTCACAGCCCAATTCCTTTCAGCTGGGAAACAACTAAACTCACGGGGCTAGTATGAACTCACAAACCCTCTTCTATGCTGGTCAGATACCGGGTATTTCTGAGCATGCTGTGGCCGTTCCGTGGAGACTCTTTTAGTCCCATGCAAAACCCCTTGTTAGAATAGGCGATTTCAGCATGAATTGAATTCCCCTAGAAGCAATCTTGTAATTTTACAAGTTTCCATAGGAAATCTATTAAGGAATCTAGCAAGAATGTGTGAATACAAGGAAAGATAATTAGGAATGTTAAGGTCAAGTTAAGGAAAAGATCCAGGAAACTACAAAGCTCCGAAATGTAAATGTTAAGGCACAGCAATGGCATTAGTTAAAATAATCTTTGGAAAATAGTGACATAAGGAAAACAATAGAATAAGTTTAGTTATAAAAGTCAAAGCTGGAGTCAAAATTGTAGTAGTGTAGCAGTAGTAACGGAACAAACTTCGAATAAAAAGATCCTACCAAAGTCCATTCCTTACATCCCCTCCCCCAAATGTAGTCCATTTTGCACAATTAATTAGGTGGACTCTGAGCATTGGTCAGTGTGTCATTCGTGTTTTCATTTATAGCTTGGATTGTTAATTAGTAGAGTGTCCCATTGAGTATGCGGGAGTGGCTCATTATTCATCCACTCAAATCCTCCCTCCCACTGGTGTTTTTAATCACTCCGCCATTGGAATAATTCAGGAGAGTGGCTGAGGAGTGAGTTATGAGTTGTCCAGAAGCATTCCTTAATTTGGATTCTTTTTTCTTTTCAGGCCTTCCTTTTGGAGGAGACGAGGGAGAGGCGAGCTGGTTGTGATGATGAGGTCAGTGACCTGGTTCCTTGAGTCCCTGCCCCTTCTCTCCCTGCTCATCGTTCCAGGTAAGAGACCAATGTCCAAGAAGAGAAAGAGAGAGACAGTGTGACAATGACAAGGCAGTGTCCTTCCCTTCTGCTACGTGGAAACTTTGTGGACTTGTGTGGATCCATTTGTGGTTTGGAAATGAGGAAAGTTTGAGACAATGCTCCTTTGTGTGTGTTGTTGATGGAATCTGAGAGCCCCCCATTTCCCCCACCCCGCCTAGTCTGTTGGTGGAGGATAATCGAAGACGTTAAGATGTCAAATCGATATGCGATCAGATGCTTGAGCTTGTTAGTTATGTAATGCAAGTCTGCTTGGAGAAGAGGGAGAAAGTTAAATAAGGAAGAAAGTACGAGCCCAGTTGGGCTCCGTTGTGATGGAGGCAGTTGGGTAGGCGTCCCTCCATGGGCCAGTCCAAAAGTCAGTGGAGAAAAGGCGCAGCTGGCCACGGATATTAAGACGAAGCCAAGTGAAGACGGGAGAAAGGAGAAAGCAATCCGTCCAGCCCTCGAATTGGTCGACATAATGCGACTAATGGAGGGAAAGGCGAAACGAAAAACGCGAAAGTGTCACTTGCTCTTGTCCACACCAGACGGCCAAAGGACTCTGGCCCCACCACACATGTGGAACTGGATGAGGAATTATAGGCAAGGTCCGCAATGATGTAATGAATTGGGTACAAGACGGCTCTCCAGCAAGATCTCAACTTTTAAATTGAGAGGCGAAGAGTCCAATTGAATCGGCATGATGAGGAAGAGGGAAGTTGGAGTTCCCCTCCCTGAACTTTCTCCGTGTCTCCAAATTGGAAGCCCCATCATCTTTCCCGTACTCGTATAATGCCTCTGCCCAATTATTAACTTTCCAACGGATGATTCTTTTCCTCACACTTCAAGTGTGACTTGGATTTGGTCATTTTGTGAGTAATGTCGGAGGAAGGGGGCGGGGTGTTGGTGGTGGAAGAAGTGAGTCTTCATAAGCTCCTTTCACAGTTGAGTGAGAATAAGTTTTCACAAATGATTTCCCGTCTTCGCCATTCCATCAGAAAAGAAGGTAAGAAAGGAGCTGCAAGTCGGAGCCAAAGTGGGACTTCCCATTGACTCAAATGGAGTCACTGAGCTCCACTTTCCCCAACCCTCCTCCCTCCCTCCCATTATTTCTCCTTTACATTTATTCTGATTTCCTTTCAATAAGGGAAGGAGTGAGTGGAGTGTGTAAATATGTTTCAATCAGGACGCTTCGCCCTCCGCCATGCTTTCCTTATCTCCACCCACACAGGCACCCACTTGAGGAACTGACAGCGGAACAAGGAGAAGTGGCGAAAGTTGAGGAGACAAATAATCTCCATCATCAATTTAAATTCAACGCCTTTTAAATTAGGAGAAAGAATACAAGCAGAAAGAAAAAGGATTTTTTCACTGTATTCATCTTCATCTTTTCTCATTTCCGACTTTCCCTTCCTTCGTCTTCCTTACTTACTCCGCAGAGTTCTGATAAAGTGAGAGTCAACTGGGGAAGTTCTCTCCATTCAACAGGGAAGTCCTCGTGGCCACAGTCTCAGACTATTCCGAGGTGGAGAGGAACTAATTGGTGGTGGTGGTTCCAAGGGCTGTTTCTCCAGTGCTCCCATGGGCCATTTGGACTTTCAGTTAAATGCATGTCAGTTCCAATTGTGTACACAGAGTGGAGGGGACAAAGCCCACTGGAGAATCCGAGGGATTGGAGTGGAGTCCTTAAGTGTCACTTTAACATTTCCCGCCAGGAGCAGAGGAGGATGGAATCCTCTGCAAATATTTGGGGATTTATTTCAAAAGTCAGAGTCAGAGGATTTGCATGGGGTGGTTGTTCCTGCTGTTTACTTTCTCCGCTTTCTCTCCCAGACACAACCCCATCAGGAGGACGGCCGTCAGCCACATTCCCCTTTTATTGTCCATTCTGCATGAATTCTAACGTCTCAGGACGAACTGGGCCAGTCACGACAGTATGGCCCGCTGGAATGAACACTGCAAGGAACACTGCAAGAAACACTGCAAGAAACACTGGAAGGAAGGAGCGGTAGATTTAAATGAGGCATTTTAAGATCCCACTAATTGAATTGATCCAGCAGTTGAGAACCATCAAACTCTCTCACTCTCTCCAAAATAGGACTTTATTGCCAGCCAGGAATTCATTCTCAATAATAAAAAGTTAGCAAGCACTTCAATGGAAACCGCGGACGGCTTCAGATTCAAGCAGGACTACGTCATTACTCAGCCCAATTAACTGCTTATACTTAAACTACCTCAAGGAATCTGTCGTTAAAATTTTACACTAGGAAGATTCGTCAAATGATGCCAACGTTTATTTTTAAGTGAATTATTTGCTGTAATTGGCTCTATGCTCGAATTAGAGCTGCACATGTGCACGTTATGTGACTTTTAGCCACTTTATGACACATGGATTGAAAGTCGAAAGTGGAAAGAAAGCCGCGGTGGACGACATTGTCGGTGGATTGAAAGTCTTGTTGAAATTTTGCTTGTGCGTATCCACCATTAGCGGATCATTGTTGGAGGGAGCGCTGTTAGTTGGGTGGGGCATTTTGAGGATTGTGTTGTAGTCTTTCCATTATTCCTAACTTTCCATACTTTGGCTATACTTTCCTTTGAGTCCTTACGTAGTCCCATTAGGAGAGTCTTAGAGCCAGCTTCCGTCTTGGTGAAGTTATTATGATTATGATGAGGGAGAGGGCTGTGCGGTGGGGCTGTTGGGGAGTGGGTGGGTTGATAATAGGGGCCTATTAAACCCTATTTACATCCGTCCCTTGTCTTCATGTGGAGCCTTGTGGAGCCCACCCAAGGCTCCATTGAGGAGAGTCAAGAGGCTCAATGGAGCTGGCACAAAAGGCACCAGTCAAACAATGGGGTGAAAGTTCCTTGCTGCCTGAAGAAAGCCTGGAATTCCAAGGAGAACCAACTTTCAAGAGTTCCCTCAATGGCACCTTCCTCCATAATAACCCTGGAGTAGCTCTCACTCCCTGGGCTAAGCATATGCAGGCCCAACGAGGACATTCAAAGTCCATGACGACGAGACTTCTGTCGAACCAACCTCATAAATCCCACTTGTCCCGGATCCAAAGGAACCCATTCCACCCGCCTCACTTGGGACGACTCCCACCCCCAACACTCGTTCAATTTCGATACTGACGATAAACTGCTGCCTGGAAGTGGCTTGGCGTTGGGAGTGATGGGGAGATGGGGATGATACTAAGGCTAAGGAGAGGATTCCAGGCTGTCATAACTCAGGGACATGGAATTGGAAATCCTCTCACCACTCTCAATGGCCATGAAGGATGATTTCCAGGGAACCCTTGACTTTCCTCACCACGAAGGATCACCCCTAATGGACTCATAAAGTACTCCACCAATCAAAACACTTCCTCATCTCACATGTCTTTTTGAATCTTTCCAGGATACACTTATGAGCCTTCCTTCGACCTACCCCTTCATAATGTCACGGCCAAACAAGGTAAACATGAAACTATGAAAATACCCCATACAACTTCACCAGTTGAATCTCCTTCCACAGGTACTGATGTCTCCTACACCTGCGTCGTCAACCATCTCGGAGACTTCAAGGTATGGTAATAGTACAAGGTTCTACGTTGAGACATTGCTCTCTTGACCCTCGTTTTGAAGAGCATGAATGTCATCGTTATAGATGGGATTGTGCCTGTGTATCTGGGAGAGGATCATTTGAATGTGGCAGGAGTCTTGTTGGAGACAAGTTTCTGTCTTTGGAGTGAATGAAAGGATTTGAGCACTCCCGCCTTCCACTGCGAGAGAGAGTTGGGGCCCATTGTCTTTAGGAGAAACTTCTCATTTTCCCAGCCATTAAGCGCTCCTTCCTCCCTGTCCTTTTCCATTAATGGGCCTCTTCCTCTTGGCCTAGCCACTACCGGGTAATCCCCGGGAGTCGCTGAGGAGGGAGACCTCGGTGTCAATTACCCTCCAATGGACCGATCGAATGGGACCAAGTGTGTCCATCAGGCGGGGCAGGAACACGAATTCCCACAAACCAGGAAACCCTCATTTCCTCATCATCCACTGGAACTCGGTGCGGGAGGAAGTGGCCAATAAAAATTGAATTAAAACGAAGGATGGAGCTCTCAGAATAATTTAACTCAATTAGAGTGGGGGAGTTTCTTTCTCTTTCGTGACAAATGGACCTTAGCTGTGGCAGGAAAGGAATGTGACATGGTGGACTGAATGGAGGAGACTCATGGAGTTCGTGTCCCACAGGTGGCATGGATCAAGGCGGATGATAAGGTCATACTCGCTTACCACACAAACAAAGTGTCCCACAACCCCAGGTACCAAATTACACACAATGGACACAACACCTGGACACTCATCATCAAAAATGTCCAGAGGAGCGACAGTGGGCAGTTCATGTGTCAGATCAACACCAACCCAATGACATTTCAGGTAAGCAGACCCACAAAATTCTCAAATCCCATTGGCTGTAGGACAAAGTGTTCAGTTGGATTGTGTCAGATTGAGGTCAGCAGTCGTAAAAATAATTTAGACTTTGAAGCCAAATGAAATGACCAAAACAAAATGAATTCCACCAACTTCATTCATTGCTTTCTTTTCGTACAGAAAAACTTTCACCTGTAGAGCCATTAGTGTTGTCATTTACAAGGGTTGGAAAAAGTTACTTTGTTAAGGTTCAAAGGGAAAGTTTGGACTTTCTCCAGTACAGTAATTACCTAAAAACCCAATTTCCAGATGTCCAAATCAACCTGATTAAGGATGTACTCAAATGAAAATCATATTGCATTGAAATTTTTTTTCCCCGAGCTAAACAATTCTTAGCTGAAAAAGAATCTAAGCGAAGAACGAATTTCTGATTAAGTTTTGATATGTGGTTTGAAAGACATTTTCCTATCTGTTTTTACTTGTGCTTTTGTCGTTACTTTTTTGTTTGTTTACGTAGATTGGTTGGTTGGAGGTTGTAGTTCCTGCAGATATCATTGATGAAGAGACATCTGGTGACGTGGTTGTGTCAGAAGGTCACTCGGCCATTTTGCAGTGCAAAGCAACAGGCTCACCCCCTCCGAAGGTTCGTTGGAAGCGGCAAGATGGAAAACCCCTTCCGCTGAGCCGCGAACTCCTGAGTCCAGGAGAGAAGGGTAAGTGTGTCCAATTGATACTTTCCAGGTTATACCCGGTCATGGCAACCCCCCGGTCGTAGCAACCCCCTTGCAAGCTCCTTCCGCCCTTCCGCCTCGCAACTAATTAAAATGTAATTTCTGCGTGTTTGCATAATACTGGAGGAATTAAAGTACACAGAAGGGCCCTAATATTGACTCCCCTGATTCCTGGCCCTGGGCAAGAGAGTTCAAATCCTTTCTGTTCTTCTGTGTGTACACTTCCACCTTCCCCACCCACCCCCGTTTGATCCTCTTAATTTCCGGGTTTTTGAGGAATATTTAAGAAGGCGAATCCGTTGATTCCTTTGGGCTGGTTGAGATGATGACGTTAAGGAGGCCCTCCATAATTCCGCAAATGGAGTCACACTCCTCCACTTCGCTCAACTCCATTTCCTTTTCACTTTCACCACTCCCTGCCTCATTTACTTCCCCATTAAGAGTCCAACTAATCTGTAAAAGTGAGGGACTTTTGAAAGAAAGAGGAGGAGGGAAGGAGACTAGAAGCACTTGACTGAGAGGCTTTCCAGGGTGGGTCCCTTGAGCCGATTATGAGGAGAGACGTCACTTCCCCGGCGACGGAGGACTCTGACTCCCGGGAAAACTAAAGGAAAAGTTTACTTGGATTTGTGTTGAATGAAAAGGAATTGGTGTGAGTGAGTGTGGTCGTGAATGGAGAAAGTTAAAGAGCGGGATTTTTGAATTCACCGGAAATCCATTCATCACTCATTTTAAAGGGCGCACAAAGGATCAGCCCCGTCCACTTAGAGAGGGGGAGTTAATTTAAGATGAAAATCAAGGGAGAATGATTCCCATTCCACGGGCGTGTCTTATTTATTTCAAAGGAAATGCGCCTACCTTGACAAGGAAAAAGAAAGCTAAATAACTTTTCCCTTGCTTTCCTGCCAAAGGATCCACATTAAAGGAGAGTTCGAGAAAGAACGGATTTTTGCACGTTTCTTTGAGTCCAATGTTTAATTTCCGTCGAGAGGAACGTGCTCTGACTTTGGCTTGGGAGACACCTCAGCCCCCACCCCCTTTTGCATCCTCCTCATTTCACTTAAACTTCCCTCCAGTGAAGACCACGTGGGACTGAGGCGACTAGTCGCCCAGACTCCTCGAATAAGCAAGGGATTGAAAAGGTATTCAGGAACTCCCTGTTAAGGCCGGAATTCCGTGTTACATACCCACTCCCATCAACAAATTTTTACTTTCAAAATGTTCTCTTTGGTCGGGGTATTCAGCTGGAAATCTTGAGAGTGAAAGTGGAATTTTGAAGCTTCCCTCTTCTTGTGAGTTATGAAGGGGCTCTCCTCTCGCCGCACTTTGTTCCCACTCAATGGCCGTAGGTGCCTGAGGAGTGCACTCCATTTGAGGGTTTTGGACACGGTGGAGTATAGTCTGTAGCCCGTTGTTGGAGTCTTGGTTCCGCCTGAGTAAATTCCCAGTCCTTTTTAAACCCTCCCGCATCCTCCGTCACTCAGCAGAAGAAGCATGCCAGGAATTCATCTTTGATGGGAAGCCAGTCAACCTGAGCTCTTTGGCTTTAATCCCGCTGGGTCGTTTGTGAGTGATGAGTGGATGAGTCCCTTGGTGGCCGATGAAGGACTTTGTTAATGAAAATCAGTTTGACCTTTCATTAAGTCCGGTGCGACTCTCTCCTTTCATCTCACCATAAAAATTGGACAAAGGGTTCTCATCTTGAAAGTGTCGGACTCACCACCCAGTTGCTGCTGGCCTCGGTTCGTCAGCCTGACTTGTTCCAAGAGGGACTCCTTGAAGGGAAAGAAGGAAATCTCGTGAGAAATGCACCCGAGAAAATTAATCTCAGCTTCAATTTATCCTTGTCAGCACACTGAATCTCGGCCTCCATTCCTTCACTCCCTCCCTCCCTGATGGATCCAGGACGACGACATGGACCTCCTTATGGCGGAGCACCCCGCACATACCCATGGACTTCCGTGTCACACAAAGGCCAAACTCAGTCGAGTCGACCCCATGTCAGTCGACAGTCGACACTTCCAGCTCCATGACAACGTGACTTTGCTCTGAATTCCTCCTTCATTAGACGCCCCGGCATTGAGAGATGTCAGACACCATCAAAAAAGAATCGGAAGTGACACGACCACCAACCAAATCAATCCATTGGTCTCCGCTCTTCTCCTTGAGTGAAGACTCTGAGGGTGGAAACTTGAATGTATGCCTTGATATTTTTGGAAAAAGAAGTTCGGGGTGTTTGTTATTCTGGCCGTGTCTCGGGCACAGTCCCGGCAGAAGAGGGGTTTCTTCCTTAAGCCGCTCCTAATAAGTCTCCTTCCAAGAGTCAAGTCCTTGGCCCCTAATTGAGCTCCACTCATCAGTCACCCCGTGCCTTAATCAAGGCTCTCTTTACACTTTTTCAGTGCTGGAGTGGGAAGGGGAGACGCTACCGCTGCGACCGCTGAGCAAGGCTGACAATGGTGCATTCCTTTGCATCGCATCGAACAACATCCCGCCGCTTGTGAGCAAGAGGGTCATGGTCTATGTGCAGTGTAAGGACGCATGCGCCCAATTACAAACCCATTAATCTCTCCAACAAGAGGAAGAGGCTGGTCGTGGAAATGAAGTTTTTAATGAAACCAATTCAGGTCATGGGCCCGTTCCCTTGACAGGCACCTCCCTCCTCCGCTTTCCTGGAATTGATTCAATTAAAGGAGATTGATTTTCCGTGCTTGAGGATGAGCCTCCTTTCAGTTGACACCTTCACAAGGAGCTTAACTGAATGAGAATCATTTCCTTCCTCCTTCAGCTCCATCCTCCTCCTTAATTCGTCTCTTTTTCTTCACAGTTAAACCATTAATCAAAATGTCGAATCAACTGGTTGGTTCTCCTGCTGGAACTGATATCACCCTCCAGTGTGATGTGGAGTCGGTGCCCAAACCCTTCATTTCATGGACAACCAAAGAAGGTAAGAAACACCACCCACTCCGCCCCTCTTCCGATTGGCTGAGGATTGACTCTTTACGAGATCCTGTCCCAAACAGTTGCTCTCATAAAATCAAGTTGAATCATCAATTAAATTAGGAGCATTTCCCGGGACTTCCAGTGGAGCGGAAGTAAGGGCGTCCCAACAACTCCTTCCAGGGCAGTCCCAGCAAACAACTCCAGTCAGGAGTCAGGGGAGGGAGCCAAGTTTCAAACGCAGCGACATGCCCCGGTATACACAAGTCCTGCCGTCCACAGACTTCCGCTACATCGCACAATAGCAAAAATCAGGGATACTTAGCAACAACCACGAATCAGCCACATCCCTGACTTGCAAAATAAGCTCGCAGTGTCGCTCTCTCCCTCTTCTCTCCCAATCCCAATCCTCAGAATTCACATTTCTTCCTAACCCAGATTTCCCTCAGCCGGGTCAAAAGTTCAGAGATTATAAAAAAATATCGTATTCGATTGAATTTCCAGTAGAAGAGCAGACGGACCGGAGGAATGGAATGCATAAGTTCCCATGTTCTGAATTCCCAGTAGAAGTCGAAAGTCGGCCCACATTCCCTGTTTCATTTGCCAATGGAAATGGAAATTCCAAGTTATTCTTATTGTGCATGCTTGGAGAAAGTGTTTCCATGGCTGATGGGGATGAAGTGCTCCCCTTAATTGTGGTGATGGAGACAGAAATGGAAGGCAGAGAGCTCTGACTCTTGCCATGCCAAAAAGTAAACTGGAGTCAGTTGAGTCGAGCGGAGGAGAAAGTGATATCAATTTGCCTCCAATTTCTTCATCCCGTGTTTCCTGGATGACAAATTGAAAGGAAAGTGAGATGAGAAGAATGGGGAGTTTATTTGATGAATCAAGGAATGATGAAGGATTCCGTTCCTCTGGAGCTGTGCTGGATGTTGGAAGTTAACAACCAGATTGGGAAGATAAGAGTCACACAATTCCAGAGACAATTCAGTCATCAGGAGAAGGGAAAGAAAGGACACCCACCCCAAGTGGACGCACCCCCAGAGGAAGGGGGCAAATGGGTGTGGAGTTGAACTAGAAATGCATCATTTAATTCAGTTTCCTTTGCCATGGGTCGGAAGTGCTGGGGTGCGTGTTGAGTTCATGAGAGACGCAGGTGGTTTCCTGCTTTCTCCGCTTTCCCCGAACTGTATCACAATGCAATCTTAATTCCCTCATTTATTCCTCCAGCACTCCTTCCTTTCAGAGCCTCTTAACTCAATTCACACTCCATCCAAGGGGTGGGGAGGGGCCTTTGGTGCCTTTAGTCCCAACTGTCCCTTTCACCATTCTAACCATGGAGGGTGAAAGTTGAGTTTCCTTTTAATGAGAATAGTCTCTCCATGCGAGTCTTGCTAATGGCCTAATCCCGCTTAACACTCCTCACTTCCAGGTCAGTTGATCATGCCGACAGAGTTGAAGCATTTGCTGAGTATGGAGACGCTCAACGACTTCACCGTCAGGGCCAAGCTTACCATTCTCAACCTCCACCCCACAGACTTCACAGACTTCAACTGCTCAGCAAGAAACACGCTCGGGGAAGACGCTGGAATCATCAGGCTTCACAGTAAGAAAACCTTTGAGAGTCGAAATGATACAAAACGGCGGAACCTCCTTTGGTCTCCATCAAAGGGAGATCATAACTTCTTTGTTCCCTCCAAGCACCCGGCAGCAGCACGTGGTTTAATTAAAATCACAAGAAACTCAAATCAGGCTGAAGAAAGAGTTTCTCATAGAGAAAAGTTTTCCTTCCGAGAGGAGTCCGTCGAGTAAAAGAGGGACGTGGAAGTTGGTGGCGGTGGTAGTCCAAGGGCCTTAATTAAATTAAGGTTTTCCTTTGTTCCAGGGATCGACCCCGCACCTACGCTTCGGACAATCCCCACCTCCACACACCACCAGGTCAAGCACCAGCTCAACAGGGAACCACACGAAACGCCCAAGCACTCAAAGGGAGCTCACAGGGCAAAGGGTGGGAGAGGGCGGACTCATGGGCGTGGTGGACAACATCAGCCATCACAGAACCACGAAGACACCTACGATGACGTGGACACGGAAGGCACTCATGTCACCACGTTACCATCAGGAGGGGTGAATCTCAAGGGACCCCTTGGAGTTGACCCTACACGAGTTACCACCCCAACAACATCCTGGGGTAAAACTCCTTGGGGAGGGAAGGACGCAAGTGCCGGAGAACGCCTTAGGCAAGGCCCTTCTCATCTTCCCATTTCCATTCCACTCTCGCTGATCCTCGTGTGGTGGCAGTGAGGGGGTTGTCAAGAGAGGGTCAAGGGTTGTGCAAAGGAGTCGCTCATCAGAGCGATAGGCAGGAATCATTCTACATAATTATGCTCAATAATTTTTGATTGATACACAAATCTTTCTCGATTTCACTATTTTATTTCTTGAATTCAAGCTCTCTCTCCCACTCTCCCAATCAGAACAAAAGACCAGATACTCGATTCTGATTTGACTGAGAGTTCAACTCTTGAATTCAGCTGGTGCATGAGAGACTTAAACGAGGATTGTGGAACTCTCAGAGTCCTCGACATATCCCAAATTTCAATGGTTACAAAATTAAATCCCACAATTAATAAAATCCCAGAGGGAGGAGGGGTTTCTAGTTGACACAATAAATCAAGGGGCTATCCAAATTCAAACAAATCAAATAATTAAATGGAAATAAAAAGTATTAATCAACTTACTACCGTAACTGAACAACGTCTGTTGGAAGTATTTGGAATTGAGACAACTCCGCTGGCTTCTCGGTCCAACCTTTGAGTATTTCAGACTTCATCCTGGCCCAGTTGCTGTTGTAATTGGCATTGATTCCCTTCAACTGAGCATATGTGTGGACACCCTCCAGCTTGAGATTGAGAATGGGTGCCAGTGACACAAATTGGAGTCCAAGCTTCACTCTGAAGATGGAGAGTTGAGCCTTGGCTGTGCTAAGGTACTTTTTCGTGACGCCTTGGCGATGTCCATTGACGGCGACCTCGACTTCATGTCCTATTCCCCATAAAATGCTCCCAGGCGCTGCTCTTCTTCTTCCAGAAGTAGTTGAATCTGTAGTACGGAAGACATTGGTGGAACTTTGACCCACAGCTGGACAGCCATAAGTTTCATAATCAAAGTTGTTGAGGGAAGGGAGCTGCTGGTGGAGATGGGTGAGGAGCCGAGTGTGAATTGCTCTTTGGAAGGAATCCAAGCTGAAGGGCCCGCCACTCCCGACCGTAATGGAGCTCAGTCGAATCGGGCAAGGAATAAAGTTCGCCAAAAGTGCCCCTTGTAAGCCCAACAGCTGCCACTTGGCCAGTTTGTCACTGCAGGACATGGAGAGTGTGGGATCACCTTTCCCCGGCTTCACACGGCATTTCCCCTCATCCTGACTCGCCTCGTAACTTCCTCCAAAGAAAAGTTTGGCTCCGGTTCGATTCTTACTCTTTTCTTCATTACTTTCATCATCCCGGTCTTCAGCGTCTTTTTCCTCATTTCGGCGTGACTTTTTGGCGACTGGTTCTTCTGAGTCACTTGTGGCCTTGTCGCTATCACCATTACCACCAGCACGGACACCCGGAAATATACAGGCGTCTCCGCAAGGGAGTTGACTAATGAACAAATGAAAACTAATTCCAGGCACAAGAACAAAACTCATCACAGTCTCCGCTTCCTTCTTTTCTTCCTTGATAAAAATTGAGTTTTTGAGGTCAGGCGTGGTGATTTGAGCAGAAATGATGAGCTGGTCATACAAGTAGCGGAGAAAGACACGTCGAGCCAAAACTTCTGCATGAGAGTCACTTAACTTGTCTCCAGCACGGCTAAGCTCATTCTTTCCAAGACACTTTGTTCCTGTACACATGGACACGACTTTGAAGTCACGTGGGAGGGATGAGTCGGGAGGTTGAGTAGACTGAATTATGGCTGCTAATGTCGTCCACTCCTCTCCTTCAACAGGTTTCCCTTTTTTAGGGAGAGTACAGAGATAGTGGGAACGGGTAAGTTGGGCAATGGTCTCATGCAAATCAGAAGAGCAGGATGGAGTCACGGCCTCCTCAGTCGTCATTGTCAAATATTTTCTTCTTTCCTTGGAATGATGTTAGAGTTTGTGCTTGTCGCTTCTTTGCTTCCCAGGAGGGGTGAAGCTTTTCAGCAGGAGCGGAAGACACTTAAATTAAAAAAAAGATGCGTTTAATTAATCTCATTTTTCATATTGAATATAATGTTAAAAACCTTACGTGCAGTTTTTGTCGACTCTGTGGAGAAACTCGGGGGCTGAGATTTTTGGAAATTGTTGGATGTACCAAATTGGTTTCGCTGTCGCTGTGGTCGCCGTTCTGGACGTGGCGGTTTGGAAATCAATTTTCCTTTTCGAAAAATAGGTTTAGGCTCCGCGTATTGTCCTTTGGGTCGTTGGATCATTGGTCTTGGCGGTGGTTTATCGTCATTTGCTGAAGGTTCGTCCACTCCGCCAACAAAGAATGAACTTCTCGGACGTTTCTGTGGAGGGGCCCCTTCCGTGTTCTCTTCTGTCTTCCTCTCGACAGACTCTTCTTCCAATTCAGCCAAATTAGTAAGTACTTTCACTTTAACTGTTCCTTCAACTTTGTCGAAATTGACCTCGGTGATCTTTTTCTCAGCCTTCGTTCCAGAAGAGAGTTTACCAGCAGGTTTCTCGATCTTGTCACTCTTCGGTTTCTCGTTCCCCTCTTGGCTTGTCGCCTCATCCGCCTCCTCCTCGGTCTTTTTCTTATTTTCTAATTTCTTCAAAGTTTTCTTCTGCTTTTCCTTGCTCTTCTCCAACAAAACAGGGATCTGGAGAGCCCAGTGGGGATTAGATTCACGGTATTTGGTAACTTGCTTCTGGACCACAGGGTGGTGACCAAGACGTGCTAATGCTCTGGATTCAGCCGTCGACCCTTGGCCTTGAAGATGATCACCAAGTGTTTGCTTGTCTTGTAACGCAAATGTGGATACTTCGTCTGCTTTCAGGCGCTGTAATACCACACATCAGTTTAGTTAACGTGAGAATCACTTGTTGCCAGAAGGTGCATTACCTTCAGCACAATTATTTCTTCCAAGTGTCTCTCCGCTTTCCGATGTGACTTTTGGACACTGCTCTCCTCTCCTTTTCTTTCTTTTAATTTTCTTCCTTCCCTTGTAAGCTTGTTAATAGTGTGGACTCGAGCCTGCTGAACGCTCTTACGCATTAACACGACCTATAAAGGAATAAATAGTATAAATTAGGTACACCGGTACATAAGTTGAACAGGATAATCCAAAGTAACAAATCTTACATGATTATTGAGCTCTTGCTTCTTACTCAATTCTTGAATTTTCTGGGATTTCTCTTTAGCCGTGTCCTCCATGAAGACCGTTCATGAGTTGATCAGTTGAATAAGCACTGGATGACTGGCTGTGAATTTAATTAATAATCACACGTGCTCTCTCCTCGAACGTCGCCTCTCTCTTTTATGAAAAAGAAAAACTTGGTTCGGAGAGCGGCAGGCGCGCGGACCGCGGCGCGGATTCTTATTTTTCTGAAACGCGATCTTACATCGAAAGACGAGTTTTCCAAATATAAAATTTTTACATTTAACTCAATATGGTATATATGTAACTTCTGATTAGTTAAAGACTGTAACACTAGAAATGTAAATATTCAACTTTTGTTGTTGGAAAATCCGTCTCCGAACCTTGATTTAATAATCATAAGTTCAAAGACTAAGACACTGTATACTTTTATTGAATAAAAGTTACTCTTTTCCACTATTGATTATCTTTAATGAACTTTATATTTTAATTAGTGATTAATTACACTTCATTTTATTCTTATTAAATCTTAATCTCAATTTTATTTTAATTGGAAACGTGTAGAGAGATAATTGCATGAAATCCTACTTTCTCAGTAGTTTCATTTAAATTGAATAAGTTGAAACATGGCTTCACTTGAATAAATGGCGAAATGACATCAATTGACTAAAATAAAATGAATGCCTTTTGTGCGGCATTCTTGACACTGGAACATGTTCTGTCTTGAGCGCATTCCCGTGCCCTGCCACATGCGAGATTCCTTTCTCCATTTGAAAACTCCTTTTCCCGCCTTTAAATGAGACAGACTTGATGATGGGGTTTTTGCCTCACTGTTAATTATCAATTATTAATCACCAGACCCAGACAAAAAAAGCAAATGAAGGCTAGACATAGTTTATCAGCTTCAACTAAAGTGCGGTGAGGATTTTAATTTATTTCGTCTTAGTTTAGGGCCTTTTTCATCGAACCGTTTGACTGGAACTTCCGGATAAAATATAACTTCTCAATTAATTCTTAAAAAGTATTCAGTAGTCTTCCCTCCCCTCAAAGCTATTGGTGGTTATTCTCCAATTAGAATTTCTGCTGCACCGGAAACCGCCTTGAAGAGATAAACTGTCGCCTTTTTCTTATACTGCCGATGAATTTCCTCAGTGATGGAATTTACAGCGGAAGCATCAATCTGAAAATTTAGATTTTGGTGAATGCAACAAGAAAATGGGTTGCAACTACAAACCAGAGCAACGATACATCCCCCGAATCCACCACCAGTCATTCGAGATCCAAGTACGGAGTTTGTCTTCATCGTGATGTCCACGAGCTGATCCAATTCTGGACAAGATACTTGGTAGAGATCCCGAAGGGAAACGTGGCTTTGGTACATAAGGTGACCCAGTGCTTCCATGTCCCCATCTTCCAATGCCTGGGATGCTTTCTTGCATCTCTCAATTTCACTTACGACGTGAAGCGCCCTCTGATAAACACGGTCACCCATTTTGTCCCGGTTCTCTGTACAGAAAAAAATACTGTAACAGTTCGATTGCCAGTGTGTTTTCATTCCAACTTACGTCGTAAACTCCCGAGTGTAGCGTCTCGTAAACTCTTAATTCCCAGAATCTTAGCCGCCTGGAAACATTCATTTCTTCTTTCTGGATACTCACTGCCAGTCAGTTCGTGCTTTACGTTGGAATTCACTACAAGAAATGCGTAGCGGCCTTTAGGATCGAGCGGAACAGTTTTAGTATCCAATGATCGACAATCGATCAAAAGGGCAGTGTTGCTTTGGGCTAGTGAGCAGATGAATTGGTCCATAATGCCACACGGCATCCCAGCAAAAGTGTGCTCTGCCTTTTGACACAACAAAGCCTTCTCACGTTCCCTGCAATAACATTAAGTTAATAATTCTCAACGGGGATCAAGGCATACGTTTCTTACGGCAACTTCTGCGTCACCAGGGTTTCTAGGAATGTGCATACTGCAACCTCCAACGAGGCGCTGCTGGATAAACCACCACCAAGGGGAACGTTTGATTGGATACATGCATCAAACCCTGGGACAAGAGCTGTTAAACCAAAAAAAATCATGTTTCTATTCTTCCGTCATATTATTGTGAGCATGAAAAGTGACCTGGGAAGTGAGCAATGACCCCTTTGATGTAGTTTCCCCATTTCGGTGAATTTCCAGGAGTCAGTTTCTGGCTTTCCGTCGGGGCGTCAAACTCGATTTTGAGTGGCGCATCTACATCCTTTGCGAGGGTGATGATTGTGATGGTTCCGTTTTCATTGGCTCTCCCCACGACCACAGTCCAGAGCGGAATTGCCTAAAATATGTCAAAAGAAAACATTGGAAACCGAGATAAGATAAACTTTGCTTGCATGGTTATTAGCATCGTAAATTAATATGGATTACCATTGGCAGCACAAAGCCATCATTGTAGTCCGTATGTTCCCCAATGATGTTGACACGTCCAGGGGACGAAGCACCGATAGTTGGCTGATCCCCGAACTCCTTGGCAAATGCCAACGTCGCTTGATTTGTCAACTCTTCCAGGGTTGAGGACTCCATGGTTTAGTAGCGAATAACGACTGTTGCTAAATGTGTTGTTGGAGAAAGAGCTAAATGCCACGTCAGGATCCTCTTCCAGGGCTATAGTTAATGACAAGACAAACCACCACCACTCGCCGGCTCAGAAGCTTTAACCCAACTACGGCTTCAGCACAATTACTACAAAATGATCTAAACTTCTCTCTGCTCTTGATGAATCCTAGCAAAAAAAATTGACATAGGAGTGACTGGAATGCACACAGACCATTTCTGTTTGTGCACACTACACTCGACTTTTGTTTGTGCACACTCGACTTTTGTTTGGATTCAGAAGAGCTCGGCAATAAAATAATCACCAGCCTTAGGAAACCTAAACATACTTGTTAGTTTTATATGCCATGAAAATATAACAGTCCTAGCTGTGTTACATTAAAAATAATGCAAAGAGGAATTTAGTCCCAGTAATGAGACAGTAACTAAGTTACAAGCTTACAATCAACGCCTGCTTGGCATTTGCAGACGGCTCCAGTTTACTTGACGGGAGAGATTGGGAAACAACGGGGGTGATAATCGGAGAAGCTGTGTCGACATCCGGAATCCCATTTATAATCATTTCCAGAGATCCCTTGGAAATTAAGGAGAAATTAATCCTCAAGATCAGCAAGAGAATATCCAGCGCTTACCTTGACTTCCATTAAGTCCGTCATATACGCCACTTCAGTGCTCACTTCCTCTGCAAGACGAAGGAACAACTCATCTACCCCTTTGTCTTCACCTACTTTTCCAGCATAGAGATCTGAAAGGGAAAATGGAACAATACAGGTAAACTTATATATAATATAAACTTATATAAACTTATATAAACAGGTAATTTATTACTCCATTGCAATCAAGCTTACCGACGAGAGTGTTTGCAACTTCCAACAAAACTCTCATGAATCGAGGTCTTCTCAAATGGCGAACTAAGAATCGTAGCACCTTTGCTAGCTGCCTCCCACTCCTCCCTGCCAAGGCAGTTTTGAGTCCGTCACGTCTACAAGTTCAACAGAAGTGTTAACGGATGTGAAATAAAATTGTAAGTAAAATAAATCGAGCATTGCCTTATAAGTTCTTGAAAAAGGGCAACTGTCGTTCCTGGTAAGCGGTAGCAAAATACTTCACTCATGACGCAATCCAAAGCCTTGGAGTAGCGGAATTTACGAAGGTAGTGGTCATACTTCAAGTCCACTGAAAGAGATAAAACGAGTTAACTACAACCTAACTATACGAGTGGAAGATTGTAAACTGACATGTTCCAGTTTCCTCAGATATTCCAGAGTCTGTGACAACAAAATCTGAGAATTTTTTAGATTTTCTTCTTTTAGCCATCGCAGTTTCGCTAATAACCTTTTCCTGCCCTGGCTTGTCCTTGTCCTCCATTCGAGAAATTGCAATGATACCATCACTCATTCCAACTGCTACCGTTTCATCCCCAGACTAAAACACAAAGGAACACTTGCAATTATCAAATAAAGCAAAATTTCTACTTCCTTACAGAAATCCCCAAACTCAAAATCGGGGAGGAGTAGTCTAATGTATCGATGACTTCAAAGTTTGTCAATTCATAAATCTTGACGTGGCGATCTAAAGATGCAGATACAAGGCGTTTCCAATTGGAAGCAAATCTAAGGCAAGTGATTGTTTTATGATGCTGGGAAATCTTTGCCAGTAGTCGACCGCCGGCGAGACAATCCCAGACCTTGATTTCAGTTCCTCCTACAAACAACAGAACGAATGCAAATCTAGAACTCCTAACAGTCAAACAGTAACAATTTTACCAGCCGTGAATAGAAGAGATCCCGTGGCAGAAGGAAGCACTGCCTCCACTGGAGAGCCATGGTCAACGTTGAACAGTTCCTTATGATCCCTCTTGTCCCAAACCCGAACAGTATGATCATATGATCCAGAGAATATGACATTAGGGTTGGATGCAACCGTGGCTCCAGAACGAACATAATCCTAAAATGACAACAGAAATGCCACAATGAGGGAATACTCTCGCATTAAGAGCGACATAGTAAATAATACCGTATGTCCTTCGAACCGGTGAATCAATACTTCACTTGGCATATCCCAATGCGCCACAATTTTATCATCCGAGAAACTGACTATCTGGTTATCTGTTGGCAGAAATTGACATCGGTGAACAGCCCTGAAATCATCAAAAGGAATAAGAAATCAGTCAAGCAAGCAACAACGTGACTTACCTCTGATGCCCTTTGAAAACCCTCAGCAAGCTTTTCGATGTGACGTCAAAGAGTTTGAGTGCCGCTTCTTCACTACCTGCTAGCAATAATCTTCCGTCGTTTCGAAACACACCTCCGAACGCCGCTTCCTTGAACCGATTGTAGTTTTTATGCACCATCCGTGTAATCGGATGGTACAGTTGTATCTTAAAGAAAATATAAGTCAACATTGATGATTAAAAGGGGATTTTTTCTTACCCGAGAAGAACAGGTTACAGCTATGAAATGCGGGTCCACTGGGCTCATGTCAATATGATCAATTAAATTAACTTCCTTCAGAAGATTCGGAGCCTACAAACAACAAGTATTATAAAAAAACATCCTAGTGGAGGATCCCTTACAGGCCCTTGACACTTTTGCACGGTTTCTCAGATGCCTTTACCATTATAAAAGAGAAACCGGGTTACTTACACTCAACCTCCGCCAGTATTGTGTATCTGCTGATATGGGTCCTGACCTCCTGCTAAAGGGCGCCACGTATGTCTTCTTAAATGACATTCTGACAATTAATTAGGCCTTAAATAAATAACAATTAAATTAAGAATTGAGCCAAAGCACGTGTCTCAGATGCTCAAATTGGAAAAAAAAGTTCCTCATTTGAATCTTTCTTTGCTTCCCGGGGAAATCCATTTTTGCCCAAACCTGAATTTCTTCAAAGAGGAGAAAATCTCTGAAATTCCACATCATAACAAGCGTAAATTGAATTTATAATTATACAATTTAATTATAATCCGATTATACCAGTTAATAATGATGCTTGAGAGCTGGGAAAAGTGAAAGAGTGGATGATGTGATTTATGGATGCCCCTGGAAAAGCGGAAGATTGAAAAACTACCGGGAGAAAAGGAGGAATTTTTATTATTCAGCGTTACTGTTTTTGTCGTTAAATCCACAGGTTTAGAGCACAACAAGTCTCCCTTCCTTGAGTTGAGTCAAACTTCAGTTAGATTTTGATTTTTCACCCTGATTTGTGGTCAAACCAATTACCAAGGTAAGGGTCAAGGTCATTCATTCAAGGTTCAAGAGAGTACTGTTCGTAGGCAAACTTTTAGCGTCCGTTTTACTCTTTGAAATTAAAGATTGACAGTACCAGGGTAATGGCCTTGTAAGCTCCTCCCTCTCCTGATGTATTTGTCATTAAATTGAATGGAGATTACCGCTATTCCACCTTATCTCTTTACCTTCCGCTGGAGCTAATGGTCTTCATTTGGTCTGTCAAGGCTTCAATTTTAATTTATTTCATGTCTCAGAATTTGCATGGCGGGGGTGAGTGATAGTACTGTGAAGGCGATGTTGGAGGAGGAGGAAGAAATTATGGAGTTTGAATCAAGAGAGATGGTAAGCTGGAGTGTCCTACTTTTTTTTATTAAGTATTACTTTTAATTATTACTTAAATTAACCTTTTTTCTTAGCAGGTAGACGAAGATGACGTTGGGTTGGATACTGGTCGACAACGCGGCTCTAAAGATTGCTCTTTCGATCAACCAAAGCAAAGGCCAAATGAGCCGCTTTGGTATGCTTGTTCAAAATGTTATAGGACGTTTCCTGATATCAAGCTTTTGCGAGACCACTTGAGACTGAGACACGGGATTTCACATTCAGATCGTGCCGAGCATTGTGGGGATAATAGGTGAGTTTAAGTGTTGTTTTGAAGTAAATTGGTATTCTTGGATCAGGAATTTTAAGTTTTCCATTCTTTTTATTAGTTTTTTGACTGTTGGAGGTCCAAAATCACTCGAGCTAAACCTTGGTCCTAGTTTGGGAGAACGGCATTTGAATGTGTTGAACTCGAAGATACACGGAAGAGGGCTTTTCAGTGGAAACTTTATCCCCAAAGGAGAAATAATTATCGAGTACACTGGAGAGGTGAGGTGTTGACGGTGATGAAGAATCCATTTTTACTTTAACATTTGTAATGATTGGACAGACTATAACTCGGACGTGTGCCCTTCGACGACAACATTACTACGATGGAAACAATTTGGAACATTACATTATGAAAGTAGGAAAGACAATAATTGATGCAACCGTCACTGGAAACTGCTCAAAGTTCATCAACAATTCTTGTGATGTGAGTATTCAATGAATTGTAAACTTGGACTGTAAATTAAACTGGTCTTCTTTTTCAGCCAAATTGTTTGGCGGAACAAGCCGAGATACTGGGCAAGAATCGAGTGATGATATATGCTACTCGAAACATCCTTGCCGGAGAGGAGTTAACATATGACTATCAATTCACGTCTGATGAGCTCATTCCTTGCAACTGCGGTGCTGCAAAGTGCCGTAGATTTTTGAACTGCAATCTTACAAAACTGAACTTGGATGCAGATAACATCGAGACTCTCATCAAGTCGCTGGCTTAAGTTCTCAATTATTGGCACGTACGCCTCCTCTTCTTCCCGTCGATGTATCTCTTCGGCAAGCGTGAGTACTTGTCTCATTTGTGTAGAACGAATGGATAAATCCAGGAAAGGACTGTCCTTTTTAACTACTTACTAGATTCAATACGAATATCCCACGGCCATTCCTCCATGGTTTTCTTACTTCATATATGCACGCCGAAAAATAAAACAACGTAATACCAAAACGTAGTCCGGTAACGTTAGAATTCTGTTGTGATTTTTCTTAACTTAGAAGAAGGAGTTTAAGGAACATAATAACGCATAGTCTTTTAGCAGTTTCCTTTAAAATGTAAAATTCATTCCCATGGATTAGTTTTACCAGTGAGTTTCTATTACTAAACTCCACTCTCGGACAACCTTGAAGATTTTGGCAGTGGTTCCAATTTTGCTTTTTTATGATCAGATAAACTTCAATCTATAGAAAAAGAAGGGATTTCTAGAAGGATAGAATTCACATGGACAGGATCTAAAAAGGGAAATTGCTCAAAGAGAATTAACGATTTTAGAGCATTGGCCCTTGATTTGCTCTGGGGATATTCTTTTCAGCATCGGTCCTTATCCCATTGTCCAGATTTTAAAAATCCAGGATTATCTTCCAAAGCTTATTCGGGAAGTTCTAGGAATGAGATCGAATGGTGAATTGGTCAAAACTGTCAAGGAACTTGGAAGCCAGTATCATTAGGTGGAATTAGATTTTGTTTCATGTGATTTAGGCCCGACGCCACTGGTGAAGTGGTGAGTCAATTAAACCTATCGCTAAAACGCCTGGATCATCATGTATTTTTAATCTTTATTTCAGTACTCAACCGGACTGGAACATCTCTTGGAAAAGGCGAACTTAGTAGCTGAGGAATCCATGGCAGAAATAAATTGTGGTAAGAATTTACATTCCTTCTGACAACAGTCTTAAGCTAAATTGAAATGGATGATCTAGTAGCTTCAATTTTATATTAATTTCTTGTTTTTAAATAGGGAAGGTTGGAGATTCTCCACATTTCCTACGTTTAATACTTCGGGGAGTGAAGATGAAAACTGCAAAGGATGTGTGGAGAGATGAAGCAAAGAAGAGAGAAAGTTTTCCATCAATCGATGCGATTACTTCGGCCCTTTGCCGAGAAAGAAAAAGAGCCAAAGAAAAAGCAACAGTATTTTCCAGAAGGAAGATTTGCTTTGGTCCTGTTACTGGGGACAGATCTCCCTTCGATTCACTGAAATTCGGTAAGAGATTCTACTGTCACTACTAAATACTAAAGACTTAAAGTTTTCTCTTTTTCAGTTGTACATGCGACCTTCTCGGCAACCCTGAGGAACTCGTTAGTACTCGGAACGTGAAACATCCTGACCTTAACTGACCAGCAGGGAAAATTTCAGAGGAGGAAGTTAAAGGTATTACTAATGTGCAAGGATCCATTTGAGTGACAGTTCTTGGGCTAATTGGTTTATTTTGTGCACATACTTTTGGCTCTGTCTTCAGTTCTTGCTGTGTTTACTGTGTTTGCTGTGTTTGCTATCGCGCTGCTCCGGAGGGTATCCTGCATCATCTGCAGGTGGAATTCCCATCCTCCCACTTTTGAGTGTCACTGATGAAATTGGTTTGTTGTCGTATGAAACTGCGATGCGTGTCTCTGGATAATTTAAAATGTCAGGGGTGTCCTCTATTTCGTCCTTTTCCTTCTCCTTGTCAAAGAACGCGATCAAAAGCATTATGAACCCAGCGATGATCTCAAATGCCTAAAACAACGACAATAATTTCTTACAGTTTATAATCCAGGCGAAAGGTGTGTTTGACTTACAATGATAAGGAATCGGACATAGTAGTTTGGACAAAGGTGCTTCATCTGTTTCTCAGTCAAATCGAATGTATGATTATTTCCGTCACTTTTGACGGCTTTCTTTGGAAGGACGCATTTGCGAAAGATGATGATACTGTCGAGTTTATGGTAGACTTGCAGTTGGTAGAGAAACCCGTTGAAATACATTAGGGCACTTGTCCCAAGCAGAATCATTAATGCGCCATTCAGAAGTCGTCCCTGTTGAAGATTAAACTGGAATTAGGCCTGGAAGGAAGTCATAAAGTCTTTTTCCTCTTACCCAAATGGACCTGTAGTCTTTTCCAGTACAAATCCAGTAGTTGATTGCGTGAATTACGATAGTAATCAATACATAGAGTTGAATGCAGTCGGCCCTAGAGAATTCTCGGTCCTTCCGGAATAGCCATTGCGAGTTGAATTCAGCTTGATCGGAGTCTATGGAGAAGTACGTTAGACGATGATTGCGGAGCTTAATTACTTCCATGAATTATCACCGTTTGCCAAATTCTGGTTGTATTTTAGCTCAAAGGTCTGGATGAGGGAGTCGTCATCAGCTCGCAGCTCTTTATTCCAAATAGAATCCGCAGCACGGTCGACGAAGCCCAAGATGACACTCATCAGACAAAACACCTGAAATGGACATAGGAAACAGACATGAGCATGCGCAATGTGTGTCGAGTCGTCCATTCTGTACTCACAATTGAGACTAATTGGACGAGGTAGCAAGCGTGGGCTCTGTAGAAAGGAGGGTCCGGGGGTCTGAGCTCTGGGGGCACATAAGCTTCAACTCGCAGTGAAGGCTCAGAGACTGACCCATGGAGAGCGACATTGGACATCCTGGTGTCCTATTATCCTGATGGAATGACGACGCACAATCCTGTTCAGGTTTCTCGAGTGAAATCTCAAGGGAGCTTCGCCAGACGCATACAAATGATGTTTATTTACTTTGCGGAGATCTGTTGCCATCGTAATTAAGTTGGATTTAGTGTATATCTGTTTCATCTGCTGGGGTCAGTGAGCGGATAAGTAAGTAAAACGGCCTTGGTCATTTAGGCAATGCGTGAAAGACCGAAGAGAATAATCAGTTGATGATGCGGATTTAGTTAATGAGTTGTGTCATTGGGCACCTGAGTAATTAAGTCATTAATGTTTCCTTGCCCAATCTAGAAGTTATAAATGGAGCTCGGATCCTTCCCTGAAGACTCCAGTGTCCATTCATTGGTGATTCCAGATAGCAAAGTTCTCGTAGATTGACCAACGAACCCAGAGTGGCCCCATGATGCTCCGTTTCGTTTTGCTCTTGTCACTTTTGTCCACCGCACTTGCCGTGGACTTGAAATCAGAGCAAGTCTACCGACTCCAGAACAAGCAGGACACGAGACTTGTACTGAATGGTTTTAATTTTAATTCAGTTCAATTAATTTCCTTTTATTCCACCTTTTATTCCAGTACTTGTCTGCCGTTGGAACGACGAAGACAAAGACGGATGGAGATAGCCCAGTTATCTCTGACCCCTGGAGAGGAGCACCCACTCAAAAATGGAGACTCACTGTCGTCAATCCAAGTGAGAATCCGTTCCAAACATGCGCATGCCCAGTAACTCAATGCTCTTTTATACAGCCACTTCTCTCATTGAACTGAAACCAACTTCCGATGAGACTGCTAAAATGTCCTTGGACTATGACAACCCTTCGCTCGTCTCACAAAGAGTAGGAATTTGCTAATTAACCAACAACGGATGCCAATTCTGAGCAATTCATATTTGTGTAGGTCATCCATTGGTATAATGTTTTCAAAAACGGTCAACATCAGTGGACTGTGATTCCCGTGGACGGAGGATTTTCTCAGCTAAGGAACTACAGTACTGGATTATGTCTCCAGAATTTAGGGTAACGCACTGAAACAAATGCTCATCCAATCAAACTTAATTTCCTGTTTTATTACCAGGAATGGGAAGCAGATTGGACTTGCCACATGCGTCAATACGCAGCGACAGCAGTGGTTACTTGAAGCCATTTAAACACTCACAGAGCAATTGAAAACTGGGATTAAGGAATTTGGGTTTTAAGCAAATAAATTGAAATCAAATGCAACTGTGTCCTGACTCTTAAAAAAAGTCCCTTTTGATTTGTCAATTTCATTTATCGTGGAGCACACGAGGTCATTGAGCTTTCCGAATTCCGAAGCATGGTTCTGAAAGTGAATTATCTTTCAATCAGCAATCCTTGTAAATTAACCAGCACACTTGACCTGGCTTTGGAAAATTGTTTAAATTGTTCTGGATTCTGTCAATATCTACTTTTGAAATTAATTTCCTATAGAGTCGTGGGTGAATAATAGCGGAAATGATAAACATTTTTCAGGATTCTAATCTCCAATTAGATTTCATTGCCAATTTCTCAACAACGAATTCCACGACGTCATCACTGTTCCAATTCTTTTGCCCACTGCGCACGTTCCTGCAAATCCAAATATGAAATGTGTGAACATAAAACTTGCATTAGTTGCATGGTCATGGAAGTGTGACATGGCATCGAAAACGCGTCCAATGACGCAGTTTCCTTGCATTTCTTCATCCATTAGGAATTCAAGACACATTTATTAGCGTTGGCACTTGTCAACAAGATTTTTGCAAGGGCAAAACAAGTAAAGTAGCATTTCCAGCATGCACAAGAACCTATTTATTTTTAAGGATTAGCTCATACCCTAGCCATTCCCAATTCTGCTTCCAACTCTTATCCTTCATCTAACGTAAAACAAAGTAACGTAGAGCCAACTTCCGAGTGGTCAGAAGACATGCGACTTATCCTGTTGATTCTGTTCTGTGTGGTTGTCCTCATGTCACAGTGTGACATGGGCGTGTCTGCTCTGGGAAAGAAGACCAAGCAAGAATGCATTTGTCCCTCTACTGGCCCACAAGTCTGTGGCACTGACCGAGTAACCTACGACAACCATTGCAAACTCAAGTGCGCCATGGTCAAGAACACAGGTGAGAGGAAACAGCGCAGCCGCAGTTCTGTTTTAACGGGCCTTTTTCTTTCCTACAGGACTGCGCATGCAGCGTACAGGGAAGTGCGGTGTTTAACCCTAAGCAGCAGATGGACTCGCTCAACCCACTCTGTCACAATCCTTTAAAAAAAGTTAAGTTGAAACACGACAAATTGAACATGTGGTTGAAATTAGGAAAGAAAAAGAAAAATAAATATTAAAAAATGAACCGAGAGCCGTATTTTTTCTATTTTTTTTTATTTTTTAATTTTTTTGTCTTTTTTTGTAAACGTTTTCAGAGGAATGCGAAAACTAGATATATTTTTTTAGTTTGCTTTATTGGGGTTTTTAACTTTTTTTTGCCTTTTTGTCTGCTATTTGTGCCAATGCGTGTAATTAGAAAAACCAATTACAAAAATCTAATTGAATTTCATTGTGTCTCAGAGTGTGAATGATTTCCTCATTGATCATCACTCTGGATGTGCGTTACATTTCGGTTGAATGTTTGGACAGTTCGTCTAGGAATGCGCCGGCGTATCTATTTGTTGTTCATGCGAGCTCCAACAATGCGAGCGTCCGTGTGTGGGACAGCGTTGAAGATTGAACCCAAATTGCGTGAACCTTTGAGACGTTGCCAAGAAATCACCATAACACCACGAATCACATCGAACATGTTCTTGTCGTAGACTGAACGGGCCGTATTAGTCAACTCGAAGGGCTCTATGGAAGAAGAAACACGCTTTTAAAGCTTGTGTTTAACAAGTTAATGAAGGAGTGGACTACCTTCAATGCAAATGTGTTTCCATTGGTACATGTCATTCTTGATGGCCTTGCTCATGGCACAAACTTTGGGATTGAGAAGATGCCCAAGACGAACACTGATGGCAGAATTCTTGTAGCTAAGGTTCAAATGACTCAAATTAGACAAAAGATTAATGTTGTATGGAATATTGTTCTTACTCAAAGGTATTGGCATAGTAGTTGAGAAAACCGAGCAAGAGTTGGCCAAGGGACTGTTTATTGTCTGAGTGCATCTCAGCCCACGGTTCCATCATGTTGCGTTTAACCTTCCAGAGCTCCAGTTCACATGAGAATGCTTCTGCGTATTCTGCCTGGAGACAAGGAAGGATCCGCGGGGAGACTCCATACTGAAGGTAGTGGATCACCATCAAGACAACAGAGTAGCTAGAAAGCGTCATCATTTTGGCATCGTTGATTCCTTGTGCCTGGGCCCACAACTTCACCACCAGCACGAGTGGACGGACACGCCAGTCGCAACCACTATAAGCATGAAGAAGATTCGTATTTCTCATTCCGACTGAGTTATTCACATTCATGTCCACGTCGATCGAATTCATCGCCTCCTGGAGCTTGAGGATTGGAACTTTGGCCAGAATCAGTTCCTTCTTGACGATCCCAGGCATAGCCTCAAAACGTGGAATGAGTGCCTCCATGATGCCAATAGCTTCAGCACGTGGATCGCACTCCCCCCGGGAACTCACGATGAGGCACATGTCAACGTCGGAAGTGTTGCTACAGAATCCAGTGAGAGTAGAACCAACCAATTCAAGACGGAAGCCGGGGTTCACGTTCTGGAATATACGATCAATTTAGTCTCCACATCAACAAATGAGAAGGAAAGTCAAGGGGGTTAACTTACACGGGCGCAGTGTGCCAAGTCCTTCCAGAGATCCAGCTTCTTTTTGTAAGTCGTCCGAGTTTGCTGGTTAGCCTGGAACTTGTACCAGATCTGTTCCGAGAGCTGAAGATCCGTATTGAAATTAAAACTCATGAATTTCACATTGGGTTTATACCAACCATTGGTTTTGGTACTGTCTTTTACCTCAGCTAATTCATCTCCGAGCAACATGAGATCCAAAGGGACTTCCGATTCCTGTACATACTGGTAAGCATTGAGCAGGTCACCGACTCGGAATGGTGGACCAGTAGGACTGCGGTAGTCAGTGTAATAGCTTCGTGACGGGGTTGAGTACGACGAGAATGGACGGCGGTAAGTAGACAAAGTAGATCCACGATTGTCATACTGCGAATGTGGGGTCGTGTGTCTAAAAATTTAAATAAAAACCAGTTAGAACTCAATTGTTCCCATTTCTTCCAGAAACCAACAAAACAAAAGATGTAGGAATGAGCATGAGCCGGGTAAACGTATAAGAGGTTGTGATATATATTTTATATGTATAGTCTAGTGGTGGGGAGTAGGAGAGGGTAAAAACAAGCTGTGCATGCGTACGTCTACTCGCTAATCTGCTTGACACAAAAGTAATTTGTAATGTGTATACCTGCACCTTCTGCATGCTGTTTGTAATAAGGGAGTGAAAGTCTAAGCGTTGGTGACCACTGCTGTCTCCCTCATCTCTTGTGTGTGTGTCTTTTGTCAATGTCTTGTTCAAAAAAATCATTGAGAATATTTGTACCTTTTCCTATTGGCAGAAAACGGTGCCGGTCCCTGTGAACTTTGAGCTAAGGCCCCACCGGGACTCTCCACGAGTGGGACCGGAACGATTCCTGGACTCTCCTCAGCCGCGCTTTCAGACTCAAATGGTGCAGCCCAGCCAATGGGGGCTCCTCCTTGATCCGGTGTGAGACTTATCTCCTTACTAGCAGTATCCTGCGGTGGTGGCAGGATTTCAGGAAACATGAAAGGCTGCGGGCTATAAACAGTTCCAGAATCCGCTCCCCCGTGCGGTTGCAACTGCTGAGCTGCCGTGTCGGGTTGGTAATAGTATGTCGGGACGGACGGTGGCCCTTCGACAGGGGGTGGTCTACGAATAGTACTGTACCTGTTGTAGTGGTGGTAGCCATGTCCATTTGAGCCTTCTCCTTGACCATTGTGATTATTCTGATGACCATTCGGTGGGTAAGAATAGTAGTTCTTCCCATAGCCTCGACTGGTCCCGTATCCATTCTCAGGTCCATGAAACTGATCCGCGGTGAGGTATTCATTCCGACCAGTGTGGTAGCCATTGTAGTGCGAGTTGTAGCCACCATTGTGGTGGTGTTGATTGTAACCGTGCCCGTTGTGGTAGTTGTTGTAATGCTGAGCGCTGTTGTGTGGGCGGTTGTTGTTGTAGCGGTTGCCATTCCCATACTTCATGTATCCGTTCCGATGATGATTGTAGTGTCGTCGCGGGTCTCGATTCCCATTCCCATCTAAACTTCCCTGACTAGGAGTACCCCCTCCAGAAGTGTACTGCTCGTCCTGATTGTCTTTAGCATCGTCGAGGGAGATAATAATCGTTTCATCCTTGGACTCCATTTCTGCTACTGCTGGCGTACGATGCTCTCCTTTAAGATCAATCTCTTGTTAATCACCAAATCTGGAAGAAAATCAATAAAAAGAATGTGGGAATTAGTTAATTGTCAAACTGATCAACTGTCAAACTGTTAATTATTAAAGTTAATTAACCTTATATCCCCCTCTAGCCAACAGTAAGGAAGACTCCTTCGAGGAAGAAATGTCGAAAGGGAAGGAGTCTAAAACACACAAGTCAACGACTGCCTGGGAGACCAGGTTCAATTGCTGACTTGGTGTCCGTTATCGTTAAAGTTGGAGTCAGGGTTCGTTATCATTTGTGGATTAGTTAAATGACTTTGCATTTGTGGACAACAAGGGAAAGACAAGGGAAATGACATACACCTTGGGGACTCTTTTTTTACCTTGGTTTCTTGACCCCTAATGTTAATGCAGGCCCTGACGTTATCCTAACTAAGGTCAATGACAGCGCGTGACCTTGTGGTTCAAAATGAACTATCCTATCACGGGTTACCTTCTGGTAACAGTGACTCTTGCAATTACAAAAATTTAGGAGTTTCAGACAAGGCTAATTTGATCAAAATGAAATGTCCTTTCGAGATAAAAATTTGGACTGGATTAAATGACGACCTGACTGGGGATCGGAGTGAGGAATTGGACGCCGACTTGTTTGTTGCTAATTTAGCCTCTGACCTGATGGTAACCCATGGATTAGTTCAACACTTGTTTCTCGATGGATTGGAGGTAATGAAGGCGTTAATTTCCTTCAATTTCCATCTGGAGTCCTTGATTAATCAATCAATTGAACCGTTCTGCTCCAACGGCCGAAAATGAGGGAGATGTCCCGCCAATCAAGAAATCAATAAACACCGCACTTTTGAATTCCCGGCTGAGGCGCCCACAGAGGTCGCACCACAGGAGGAGAAAGACAAGACAATAAAGGTCAAAAAGTCAACAGAGGGTCACCGGTCATCAGAGGTCATGGAGCACAAGATCAGTAGAAGATCATTTCCATTGGAAAGCAACCCCTTGTCTCTCATACCCTGTCTCTCTCGTCTATGATGAGCTTCTGTGTCTGTCTTTCCTTGAAAAGTCAATTTCCCGTAGTTAATTAAATTGCTGATTAAGAAGAGTGTTAAGAAGAGGATACAATTAGCAGGGAAAGTGGAAATGGGGATTTTATGTTTTTCACTTGTAATTTGCCTATAGCTTAAGCAGGGCTCTTCCTCCGTCCGGAAACGACTTCAACTTTCTCCAAAGCTCAAAAATATAACTCCAATTTCCGAAAGAAAAGTCTTTTGCTACGAGGAAATTAAACAAATTCATCTTTACATTCTTCCTCAAAATGAACAGAAATTCAATTCATTCAACAAAAAAGGAACATTAACCAAAAGGAATACAATTTATGATTTTTTCGGAAGCTGGAGGTTTATTTTAGGATGATTTAATTGTAAACTTTTGATTAAAAATGATACTTTTGATGGCGTTTTAAACTTTTTTGTTTTCTGATGCGTCGCTTTCTCTACTCGACGAGAGTGAAAGTTTATAAATCATTCAAGCCTTCAAACCTGCTTTCTGTTCGTAGAGGTTATTTTGTTGATTAATGATCACCTGGTAATCAACTCATCGCTTAGGATCTTATTATAAATGAAAATGCCTATTAACACTTTTCCCAGAGCTTTTTGAAGATTGTTGATTGGCGGATGGGAAATGTCTGTAAATAGCTTTGTAATGGTGGAAATGGATTTCATTTGTTGAAGGGTTGTTGGTTTAGCGTATTGTAGAATAGAGATGAAATAGCGTTGGCAGTTACATTGTAACAATGGGTTGATCCAGTTGTTGTTATGATAATGGGGATTAGTGGGTAAGGATCCTGTTTGTCTCCAGTCCCTCCCCCTTGGGCCGAGTGTCGGAGTTCACACCTGAAAATTATCTTGCTAATCCTCCCTCCGAGCTATTCACCAGAAAACCGGAAAAGTTTATCACTTGAGGCCTCATGAATGAAACGTCTCTGTTGTAAATGTAACAAATTGAGTTGATTACAGGCGTCTCTGTCAACTATACAATGACCTCACTTTCAGTGGGGAGGGACTGCACTACGGATTTGAATCCTCATCTCATTCCACAATGGAAGAATGGAGGCTCTTGTAGCACTTCTCAATACTAGCTAATAACACCACCAAAAGGAACCAATCACCGACAAGGATCCCTTTGACAAGGATACCGACAAGTTCTCAATCTATGGTCCACACTTGACCTTACCCATTGCATATGGTCTAATGTTCTTTGATTCTGTGAGGTGAAAGTATGCTCATTCACTTTCCCCTTTGAAGGTAGGTGACCCCATATGCGGAGATGGCAGAGTCATTTTTGTGTTTGTGTTTGTAATGAGTCCATTTCCTAGTGCATGGGAAGTGCAAACAGGAGGCTGATTAAAGTGAGGAAGTGCTAAATGGCGATGGTAGAGTCCTCATTAAAGGACTCCCATTCAGACTAAGGGAAGATAATTCCTTTCTCGGAGTGTGAATGAAGTGGGCAAATCCCCCATGACATGAAGGGTTGAGTCCACTTTCCATTCCCAGGAATTGATGAGTTTCCTTTGCCTCTAATTTGATTTGAGCCTCAACTCAATACATTCTAGTGAGAGGTAACATCTGGCAAGGACTCGGCTGGAACAACCACTGGACATGGAACACCCTCGGGCCCTTGACTCTTGTCCACCCGGGTACTTGGAATAAGGACTCCAAGCTCCTTCCTCAACGTCAAACTGTTCAATTCACTGGCTCTTGGTTCTCATCCGATTGAGCCGCAGCCAAAAGATGAAGGGTTGATGCTGGATTTGTGTAATGACATTAGCCTACTTGGATCCTATTTAGTTTTTGTTTTATTTGGGGGAGATTCGATTCAAACAACGAACGGGGTTGGAGTGAGCTTATGTGATCCTTCCATTCGTCTGTTCCAGGCCTCTAAAATGGATCTGGTTTTTCGTTCTGGAAACAAGAAATCCCAACTGGTTCCTCATTGCTCCAATCATCATAAGGAGACCAAAGGGGCTCACTCAAGGGGCTCACTCAAGGGTCTCACAGATATCGTACGTTATGCAGACTATAGTGAATGTAATTGGTTGTTTCATTATGCAAATGCTCTAGTTCTGCAGTGGCAAGTCCGTGGTTTGTCCATTGTATTTGGTGTTGATTTTATACGAATGATGGTTGCTTGTGAGGGAAGGGTTGAGACTTAAGGGTGAGTGACTGGACACATGTCCAGAGACTGGAAGAGGGGCATTGGATTGTAATTCCAGGGGATGAGTAGTTGATCCTCCTGTCTTCTTATTATTTATTATTATGATTATAAGTTATGTCTATGAAAATCAATCTGGCCTAGGCAGGAGGAGATTTTTAAAGGATTGAAGAAATCCGTCGTTCCTTCTTAAATTGGCCTAATCGGATCAAGATGTCTTGTTCTCCATCAAGGGAATCCCCTCCCCCCTCCAGGATTAACAAACTCATTCTTTATTCCCAACCATCACCCCAAATAAATATACGCAACTGGAACAAAATAGAAATGTTGCACGCAACACACAGCAACCCAACACTCGCCTGTAATTAGTCCTCCCCCGTAAAAAGAAATGGATTAATTACAACCAACAAACAACAAGGGCCCACCTAAAAGCAAAGGAGGTGCACTTAAGTGCCAAGTGAGAACTAATGATGGCCAAAACTAATCCTCTCGCTCAAACACTAATTGAAGCGCCAGTGAAAAATGGACCATTCCTTGCGATGCGAAAAAGAAACTAATTAGATAGCAGTGTGTAGTTACACTCGTACGGATTAGAGGAAGGGAAGGGCCTGGACTTGCGCAGAGGAATGGAAAGCAGTGGGAATATTCATAAAGGAGAAAACAAAAGGTAGTTGGAGCCTTGATTGTTGTCGAAAGGAGGAGATTTGATTTGTGCAATGTGACAGATGTCAACTCTACACGGCAGAAGTTTTTAGCGGTGGTGGATCTGAATTTTTGATGTCATCCTGGCCTCACTTGTTGGCCTCTTTTGTTCTTTGACACAAAAAGACCCCCGTCCCCCCTCGCAGAATAACAATCAGAGCGGGCTCCCTCGCCTCTGCTCCAGGAGCGTAACTTCATTAAGGTCCCACTCCGAGTTCCTGAGTTGTATAGCTGAGAGACACTGGTGAAATCGATTACTGATCCATTCCCAACTAATGCCCCTCTGATTCCCCAATTGAATTAAATTCTTGTTGGAGGTTGTTTAAACTGGAGGACAAATGGGCTAACACCATTACCAACCCATTTGCTGCTCCACTGGACAATCCTTTTTCCTCTCAAGGACTCAAGGATTTCATTAGGGGGACTTAAATGCCCGGGAAATTGAAAGTTAAAAGGCCCTAATTCCTCCTTGCATGTGACATTGTCACTGTGGACTCCTTTAATCCCTAACTGTGTTCTTAATGGAGGAGTGCGAAGAATGGCAGTGTGCTGGAATGCGTGTGATGAGTGATTCCATTAGGTGATAATCCTTAATGAGTGGTTGGAATTCTTTGCAAAAGACTGGAATTCGTCCAAGTAACGGATCCCTGTGGAATGCAAGTGATTAAGGGGCAGTTGACCAATTAGAGGATTCTGGGGAAAGTTGGTGGTGGTGGTCCATTGTTTCCCGTGTTTTCGTTTGTCTTTTGTGCGATGACGCGTGGTCCCATTCCCTTCCTTTCCAGACTCCACCTTCTGCTGGGTGTAGCTGAGGAGGAGAGGGGCCCTTGGGATGAGACGGAGGAGCTCATCCTTCCAGCCATCCAAAACCCAATTGAATTGAATCTCCCTCCTTCCCACTCATGTCGCCCCGTCTCACCTTCTCACCAAAATAAGAGAGAGACCGACGACCAGCTACCCACGACCACCTCAGTCACTCACTCAAATCCGTTTCATAAACACTACAGAGAAAGGACAGGGAAAGCAGAGTCATAACATTTGGCAAGGGGCAGTCTGAGACTATGGGAGTAGAGAGTGTTCGCACAGGGCCAGTGACCCCGGACTCCAGTGACCTCAAGGGCCTCCTCCTTGTGAGCACCGGACCAAATTCCAACTCCAGCACAATCTCGCAGTCCCAGCAGTCCAACGCCTCATCCACAGCTACGACCACCCCAAGTCAAGGGTCGCAGTTGCACTCGATCGACGCCATTCTCGGGATCCGCGGAAGTGGTTCTCTTCCCGACAAAGGATTCCACCACCACTTCATTCACAACAACAACCACGAGGGGGTGGGTGGCGGACAAGGGCTGAGCATGCTGAATAACAATGGGTACTTCCAGCACCATCAGGACTGTGAGAGTGGACATTTCAACGGAGTTGCGAGGGCTGGTTTGAGGGTGGGTTCGTATGGGTATTCGTCTGGTGGTGTCCAGGGTCAGCAGACTCAGTTGAGTGACACGGAAACTGATCACCCTCAGAGCAGACGGGGGATGAAGAGGAAGCTGAAGACGAGCGTGCACTCCCCGGAAGGAGGTAAGGCGTGTGTAGAAGGTTGTGGAGATGGACTGGTGCTTAATTGGAACATAATTGTTCATTTGAAATGGTTAATGGTGTTTGAGTGATTGACGGTTGTGATTGGTGGAGGTGGTTGATCTGTCGGTAGCCAAGAGGAGAGTGAGCGATGTCTTGATTAAAGGTCCATTAATTAGAGTTGAGGCATCCCATATTGGATCGATGAGACTGATAAGGAGGCCCCACTCACACCTCACTTTTAATTGTGAATTAAGAGATAAAGGTGCCCAGCGGGGAGACAGCTTCCATTGTGTAGGCCCTGATTGAGTCCGGACTCTCCGGAGTGCCCTTCATTAACTAATGGCTTATTCATCATCACCACAACGCACAAAACAAAAAACAAATCAAAGAGCTTAGGCCGGAGACCAAAACAAAAAAGAACAAGGAAGGACAATTCACTTAATTCCGGAGCCAGAGGATTAGGATCCATTTGTTCCAAGGTGTCTTAATGGGATTGCAAAGTGTCCGATCCGAAGTGACCCTCTTCAGAAGGTGCTGGACGAAAAGGAGATTAAGGGATCAACCAGAGACCTTTAAGTACCCAAACGGAGATCAATGAGAGAGGCCATTAGACATACTCCGCAGTCTCCATTCCCACCACCAAAGGGCTCTTACATAACGTAGGAAAACGCAATTCCTCCAATGATTTAACAATCAAGGGTAATTAGAAGGACGCCACGCAGAAATCAGTCCAGCGGAAATAGCGTTTAGGTGTTTGCAGTAGTTTAATCTCGGCAAAAGCTGATTAATTTTCTTACATTTTATCTCAATCATTTTTTCTTGTTTTATCTTGGTTTGAAATCTTTATTTCTGCACCGTGCGTGTAGCACAACCCGCCCTAGATTTTCTGCCAATTTTGTTTTTCTTTCGAATGTTTTTCGAAAAGTGCCTGTTAATTTTGAAAGCGACGACATTGTGGGTATTCAATGTTTTGCATGTTGTTTTAGAATGTTTGTATTGAAGCACGAAAGGAGCTTGTGCCTTGTATTTGATTGTGTTGAATGAGTTGATTGGCATGGCTATGAGGCCCTGGAGAGAGCGGGGTGGGTACTTGGGTGGGAGTGTGTATGCTACATATTTGATGTTGATTTGGAATGGATCCCGTGTCGTCCTTTTGTTTCCTGATGGACTAATGCGATTACCAACAACGGTACTCGCATGTTCATTTGAATTGGATTATGAATCTATTTGTCTCATTGGATTTCCAAGAGAGGAAGTCAATTCCCTGCCGCCGTGTTTCCTATAGGATCACGTGAGTTCTCAAGAGAGCCTTAGCACTGGCCCTTGAGTAGCGTGTTGAGAGGCGTGCCTTTGACATGGGCGCATTGTCTCCCTTCGTGACCAAGCGGTCGCCGTGGTGGTGACGAAGGGAGGAACTTCCTCAGTTCCACTGAAGTGGATAAATGGGCATTGATCCGAAAACAGTGAAAAGGGACGTCATCCCTCCATTTTTAGCCAATGTCTCTAATTGGCTCCTATCCACTGATCCGCTTGGACACTTTCATTTGCATGCGAGCCGTGTAGTGAGGCCTTTAAGTGCTTGTCATGTCGTCATTGTCATTAAAAATAGACGGAAACTCACACGACTCTACTACGGATCTGATCACCGCAAATCCAATCCATCCCAAACAAAACAGGATTTGGATTTGCAATTCTTCCAGCGAGTAATTGCGGTTGTTTGGGGTTTTGAGTGTGAAATTAGCGGTGTGGTGGACTATGATTAGGTTTCCATTTCCAGTTGCTTCCTCCTTTGGTTCCCTTCCTATCAAGATGAAGAGCACGAATCCCCATTTGTCATTACATGATACCACACTGAATCCCACCTTAAGGCCCCTTATCAGATCCACAAGAAAACAATTCACGCTTCCTTTTAATTTCAATTTAAACTCTTCATTCTCCCGCACTGCTCCGCACGCGAGCTGAATTTGTAAACTTTAATTAAATTGAAGAAGGTAGGAGCTTGCGGAGGGGAAGGGGGGAAGAGAGTCCCTTCATTTCCAGAGTGTCGTTAATTCCTTGTTAAAGCGCAATGGAGGGAAGCGGGTCTTTTTGAAAGCATGATGGAATCCACCACTGAGTGAGTGCTTGTTGTCCCTACAAAGGGCCTCTTCACCTTTGCAGTCGCCCCCTCTTGCAACTGTATTAACATTGCATCGAATGAGCCTTAATGGAGCCCTTTGTCCAAGTATTCCAGTGCGGATGATTGGATGAGCACAAGGGAGTTGGAATTGGATGGAGATTATGGAACCTTCTTCTGTCCTTAGATCACTCTGGCGATGAAGCGGGAGATTACGGGAAAATCCGGAGTTCCGTGTCTGACACTTCTTCTGACCTGGGTCTCGTCCCTGGAGGCCTTGGGCCTGAAGATGACGGTGACGAGGAAGATGGCAGCAGTGCCTCACCCGGGCCAGGCGACACTTCAGCCCTGTCTGCAGGCGGTGAGGCCAAGAAGAAGCACCGAAGGAATAGGACGACCTTCACGACCTACCAACTCCATGAACTGGAGCGAGCATTTGAAAAGTCCCACTACCCCGACGTCTACAGCCGGGAAGAGCTGGCAATGAAAGTGAACCTGCCCGAAGTCCGCGTCCAGGTAAGGCCTCCACTCATTAAGTCCAGCGAGTCCTAATGCTTCCTCCCTAAGGAAATCCTTCCAATTATTTCCTCATAAAAGGCGGAGATCAGTTTCACTTAATTACCTCCTATGTGGTGGGTAATGAGAATTAAATGCTGAGTGGGAGTCCAAACAGGCAGCCTGTATGGAGGAGTTTTTAATTGTTCCCGTTCTGATAAGAAAAAGGGAATGCTTCTGGTGTTGGAAAACTTTTTTAAATGACTGGTTACACTTTCCACTGCTGGCCATTTTCTCCTGGCCTCCGAAACTCCTTGAGACTCTTACCGTGCTCTTAACGTAATTATTTCCCAGTGAAATTGAGCAGCGGCTTCAAATGAGATTTGGCGTGTTGATAAGACGGGGAGATTTGGACTTATTAATCAGGGGCTCGAGGAGCTGCCCTTTATTTTCCCAGGATCCCCCCAACCCCCTGGCTCCCAGGCACGCAATGAGGAAATGCTAACAGAGTCAGAGGCCACACTGACCAAGGCCCACATCTTATCAACAATAATTTGAATCGGATACACTCACAAAAACTTTTCTCCACGGAGAAAGGAGTTTAAATCAATTGCTTGCTTCGGACCCCCTGCTCCCCCCAATCCTCGACTGAATGATGAATGAGTGGCTAAAGTAACTGGGAGATTTGACTAATCACCAGCAACCACTCCATCTCCATCAAACATCAAACACCCACAAGACCCCCACTTTCACCTTAACCCGCAGCTAACAGCCTCATCATCAAATTCAATCAAGGTTCAAATCACATAATTCAAATCCAGAAACGACTCGATCTGTCCACCTAAGCTGTCTGCTGAAAACCTCTTTATCTCTTTAAAAATTAAAACAAAGTTTTGTTTTAGCTTTCCAAGCCCAAGTATTTATTAGCTGGGTGGTTGGAACCAATCATCATGTTTTCCTTTGACGAATTGCAATGTGATTGTATCGCCTAGTCCCCCTCACGACACTTCATGCAGAAAAACATTTTCATTTCACTCCTGGCTGGAATTGTTCCTCATCAACAAACGATTCCTGCGAGTGTCAAAACGTAGTCTCCTGAAATGTTAGGAAATTATTCATATGAAAAGGCGGCCCTGTAAAAGAAATATTATTTTATTGATCTAATATTCCCAACATGCACATTAGTACTCTAAAAAAGGTTTCTTTATTTGTGCTATTCGAGCGGAGAAGCGTACATTTTTATTCCAAATTTGACTTCATTATCCAAATGTGAAGTTTCAATTAGCACCTAATTCATCCATTGCTCCATCCACTTTACACGGGTTTATATTGTCATCAGGTCAGGGCACCTGCATTTGTGCCCAAGGCACAAACTTACACTAATTTAAAGAACCGTAAAGATGTAATGAGATCTTATCCATGCATAATTTGTGCCATAAAGTGTAAACTTTTGGACTGAAATGGATCCAGAATGAGAGAAATATATAAGTTGAAAACTGTATGATTGTTTGATCGTGAGAGCGTTGAGTAATGTTGTAATGTTTATTGAGAGAGTGATTTTTGTTATTTGTAATTTGATTTGTTTGCATTTGTGATAGTGGTTGATGTTGTTATTTAGTGGTAGTGTGTGTCCATTGTGTCCGCAGTCACAATGTTTCTGATTGGTGGAGAAAGCGGAGAAAGTGAGTGAGTGGGTGAATTGGGATATTTGTCCAGTCAATTACCATTTTATCTCCCACTCTCATCGCCTCCATTTCCACTCATGCCGCTCTGCTGGACTTCAGAGTTCCCTGTTGAGATAAGGACTGGAGTCCAAGCGTCCTCGTGTCAAACTCCCAACTTCAGTTCCAAAGTGACTTTTATTGTTTTTTAAGTACACGCTCACCCAAATTGAATGAAATGAAAGTCATGCTCAATTATAAAATCAAAATAACGGGGAAAGCACACGGAAGCCCCACCATTGCTATTGAGGGGAATGCCGGTAGGTGGACGGAAGCGTAGTGTAGCTTTGTAGCATCCTCCATTTGGGAATTATGAGAAAGTGTAATTGGTGGTCCATTGTGGTGGCACTTCCATTTCCCCATTTGGCGTTCTCTCCTTGTAATTTGGTGTGTCTGCTGACTGGGGTAGGTGAGATAATGGGGCGTGTTATTTGGGAAAGTGGACGTAATGGAGCAGTTGGTCCTTTTCCCACCGTTCCTTAAGTGGAGTGATCTCCAGTGGAATGGGAAGGACCCACCGACCCACACCAAGGATTTAAAGTTCGGGTCCAACTCTCCAGCACTTTTAATGTCATCATCATCCCTCTTTCTTCTCCGGGATCCTTCTCTGATAGGAATCTTCTTGGATCGTTAGGTTTCTGAATTCCTTCTGCAGCCGTCGCTGGATTCCAGAAATAGATCAAGATCAAGTCATGATCCACACCATCATCAAGGATTTCCCACGAAAAATTACACTTGTGCTGGATGGATGGCTCTGACTGTGGGCACGGGGACGGAGGTGGGGATGGGATTTCTCGATTTAAGGGCTTATCCTGATGAGATAAATATTCCAGCCATTATCACACACTTGATCCAGAGCCATACAGACACTTTATCCCATTAAACTCCCTTTCACAGGCTAATGGAGCGTCCATTTCTCTTGTTAATTTGTCCATTGTCTTTCAATTATGAAGGTATAGCATTTCTTTTTCTTATTCTGTTTGGAAGGATGGATGGAAGCGTTGCTTTGTAATTGAATTGGAGGGAGTGGCAGTTGAGCAGGAGGTGAGTGGAGGCAGGGCGTGGATGAATCAAAATGGAAATGAAGGCGCAGAGTCCCCGTCCCTGGGTCCTTGGACTTGGTGACTGCGGAAGGTGGGACTCCGAAGGTGGGTCTCCCCAGTTGGAGATAATGGGGAATTTTTCTTGTTAAAATGGTAATGAGGGAAGAGAGAGGGGAGGGAGGCGGGGTCCGTCCAACTAAAAAGTTTTTGTTCAATTTCAATTTGGATGCTGGCTGGAAGCTGGAAAAACCTTATTAACTTTCACTTAAACCAAGCAAAGGGAAAGTTTCCGAAGGTCCCCCACCCCCTTCACTTTCTCATTCCGTGGATCCTGATGTGGCTCTCTTTTCATTCCCGGAGAAACTGCCTTGTGGATCCAGGAACTGCCTGGATTGAATCCTTTCCCTGCCTTCGCTGGATGGGGCTCTAATATCCTTAATTCAGAAACTTAATTCCTAAGTCATTTACTTTGTTCTCCAAACTAAATCACTTTAGCACCCAATTAATTTCAGATTAATCTCATTCACGGCCTCCCTCAGCTCCTCTCGTCCTCTGTTTACATTTACACTTGAATCCAGAGCTCCACTCGGAAGTGCCTCAGCACTGGAGCTTAGCGGCAGCCATCTTCCCAGTCTCCCAAGCATCCCATCTACTGCTCAAATTGTCCAGGCGGGAATGGCGGCAGAAAGTTCCCGTCTTCTGATGAGGTTGGCCATGCTGTGGACGTAAAGCTTGAGTGAGTGTCTGGTGTCTAAGTTGATTAAATCCTTCATTAATTCCTTTCTGCGAGGAGGGGATGAGAGAACTTTCTCCAGGAGAAAAAGTTGACTCTGCCTTTCCCCGGTCCCTTCATCATCTCATCAAGAGCCTCAGTTTGGGCTCCTCATTACCTTATGCATCACTTTCTAATTCAATTCCAGGAATAATTATAATCCGAAATGAATTAAACCCAGTTTCTACCTAATTACTCCAGCCAGACTCATTTAATTTACGAAGGCAACAAAGAGGATCCTTCATTAACTAAGGAGTCCTCCACTTTCAGTCTCAATTAGGAACAAACTACACGCAAGGAACAGAGACAGATCCCATCATGTTACAGCCAGCCAATCCAATTTCAATCTTAGCGCCATGGACCTTATTATGGTCCAGGACTGCCAATGCCTCTTTCCCCATCAACCTAATCCCTCCATTCTTCACCTGAAGTGGGCCCTTGATGTCTATCTCTCTTCTGATTCTGTCATGGAATCTATTTGTGTATTGGAGAAACAATCCCAGCAGCTCCTTCTCCTAATCCTCTGCTAATCCCTAGGAATAAGTCCCCTGGGTGGATGTGACCAATGACATCATGAACACTTCAAGTGCCCATTGTCCACCCAATAACAACTGGATCAGATACTTCAAGGGCTATCCAACCGCCCTTCCAGTCCAAGCACAAGTTTCACAAAGGAAACAGCCAAGGAACAATCGGAAGGAGAGAGAGGCTCATCCAGGCCCTTCATATTGAGGCGGCCGACCTTTGGCAAAGGAGCCCTTCGATTCAAACCACCTTCGCAATAGAGTCCGTCGAACAAGTCCTCAATGGCAGATTGAGTTACACAGAAAGAATAGGAAGGTGATCGTCCTGTTTATCAAAACCCCCGCACCGCCTGAAAATCCCCTGGCCAATTTCCTCTTCTTTCGGGCCTCTCTGACGTGTCACTTGGAAATCAGGGCAATTAAACCTTCATCCTTTTTCAGTTGAAACAATTGAAACAGTGGTTCCCTCTGTGCCTCCGGTTGACTGCTTGCTCATCCTTTCCCTGCCCACCACGTGTGTTGAAGGGTTTACTTTTGATTTGATGGAGTCCATTTGTGTCGTTTTATCCTTCCCTGCCTCCATTGTGATCCAAGGAATTCCTTCCAATGGAGGTTCCTGAGTGTTTGTCTGCGGGAGACTTTTGGGGAGTTGGTGATTCCAACGGTGCATGGAAGGAGCAGGAGCGGTGGCTGCTGGACTGGAGTGTCGTTGTTCAGCCACTTGCGATGGGCAATGGAGATAGGACTTTACCAAACTCATTCCGCCTCACTTTGAACAAAATGGGACAGATACAAAGGGCATACTTAACCTTTCTCTCGATGGAGAGAGCTACTTATCCAATCCTAATTTTTTGTTGTGTTGATTCTTCCAAATTGAAAAGAGCGGAAGGAAGAGGAGTTGGACTTTTTTTGAACGACTGCGCTCCGTCGGTCCCTTTCATCCTCGTTCAGATCTAATTGCCCTCCTAATGAAGGTAATTGGGGGGCGAGTGTGCGGAGAGGGGTGGAGGACAGGCTCCATCTTAAAGTCCTCTTTAGGGGGAGCTTCTGTTGGGGAGATTGGGAGATAAGGGCTCCTTAAGTGAGGAGATTCCACTGACCCCTAGGGGACCAATGGCCAAGTGGAATGGGAACCAGGGGCTCCTGTAAATGGACGAGATTGAGAAGATGATAAGATCCGACAGCACTCAATTAAAGTCATAATGGACTCGGAAATTAGTATTGATCCCAATAAGAATGCCCATCGTACTCTTGGACAGCATGACCAACACTCGCATTCCAACAATAAAACCCCCCTACCCCCCAAACACCTTCGCTTTACACTTTACGCAAGTAAGTGGATCAACTTAAAAAAAAGTGACTGCCCAGCCACTGTCTTTCTACATGTTACCATCCAAAGGATTTTAATCCTTTGCTCCCATCACTCATGCGCTCGAGGAATGGCAACGGAACAAAATGGAGTCGAGGAGTTTGAATTTCACCATGTATGAGAAACTGCTGTTACGGTGTGTTTAAAGTGATTTTATTTGTAAACTAATTCCATTCGTAACTAGCTCTTGATGATTTTATTTGAAAGGAGTTTGGATTTCAATTTGTTTATTGTACACAACCCAGCCTCCCTGATTAAGTTTCCTTTTCAACACCTCCATCCCTTTAGATTTGTGTAAGTGAGTAGGCGGGTGGATTCTGGAAATTGGTCCACCATTCTTCCCTGCTTGAGAACTGGAGAAGCCCATTGATTGTGTAACTCCGGAACGAAGGACTAAATCCCATTAAGCGATCCCATTAAGCGAGTTCCTTTGAAAGAGGGCGGAAACGGAAGTTTCCTTGTAATAATGAATGCACAATTTGAGATTGGAAAGATGTTTGATTTGTTTTTTATTTTTTGAAATGAGGGGAAATTGGATGGAGGGCAGTGGGTGTTTTGGAAGGGATGATTTGGCAGGAGCCATTTGCGATTTCCATTTGTTTCCTGCCGTGTTCCTTGGTTTATTGGATTGGACTAAGGAAATCATATGCTCCTCTCCTTCCTCGTTCCGTGAAATGAAGAAATTGAATTGGATAAGATCAAAACTCTCCCATTACGTTCGTAAAATGAAAGTAATCGGTGGCGGAAATTGAATTTCAGCCGAAATGGGGCGGAGAGATGAAGGGAGCGGAGAGACTCATTTCCATCCAAAGGGGGACAAGAAGGGCCCCTTTGTTCCCATCATCATCAAAAGGAAATCAAAATCCAGGCATGGAGCTCCTTGGGACTAAAACCGGCCAACCGGTGGTGGTCCCTTTGTGAAGATCAAAGGAAGGCCACCGAGGATCAATCAGTTGACCTAATTTCATTAAACCTCGTTGGAACTGGGGCTAATTAGAAGAGCAGAGAACACTCACTCACCAGTTGATTTGATTCAACTGAAAGTGGGCGGAGGAAGCAATCAATTCAGAAACCTTTCAAAGAAAGTAATTTGTGATTGTAAAGTTGATTTAAATCGTCCTCATCTGCTTCGTTCATGTTTCGAAATGGCCGCTTTCCCTTTAACCCTGACTCCCAGGGCACTCCGTCCTCACAATCTGAGGTTAATTTGGGATGAAGATGTGATGCATTTTACTTTTTATCTCGTTGAATGGAAGGTGAGTGGATGGAAAACTTACTTTTTTCGGTAAATAAGCAACTCCAGTTGGTTGGAAATTGAGTTTGTTCTTGTTGGTCCCTTGAGAAGTTGGGAGGGACAGCCGTAGTAAGCTCCTGTCTCTTGGCTGTGCCACGGCCACTTTCTCTCCTCCTTCAGCCACCGCTTACACTCAGCACAGTCACTTTCCCCATCAACCAACTTGTGCCAATATTTATTTGATTATGAGTTGTGGCATGAGTCCCTTGAGGGACTCCTTTCTCCCTTTAACCTCCTCCACAATTCAGCCCAATTAACCCACCATTCACCACCCAATCCATATTTTTACTTTGAGAAACTTTTCTCTTCCTAATCCGAGGCCATTGTCCTCCTTCAAATGGAAATTAGGACGAACTTTAAGTGAAGCCACCAAACAACGAAACCTGATGATCTCACCACTTAATTCAATTCATAAAGGAATCATTAGCAACTTGGCTTCACCTCAGACTTAATGGCAGTCCATACGCCATCCATCGTCCTACGCTCTCCCTCCCTTATTCTTCCATTAACTAAATCAAACGAGGATCTCCTTGCAGAAACGCTCATCTTGTTTTAGCCACATTATCAAGTTAAGTTTTTATTTTATCCGCCAAATGATCCCATTTTCGTTTTTACTATAAAAAAAAGAAAGTAATCACGTCAAGGCGTGTGTGGGTCTTGAGCACTTGGTCCTTTTTAGAAAGTGCTGGGCCTGACGTTTAATGGCCGTGATGGCACGTCCTCCGGAGAAAGGAGCAAATTGGACGAAATCGAATAAAGTTCTTTGTCCCTTAATGCGTCGTCGTCTTTCCCTCCTCCGTCGGCTCTTCCATTATTCCTACAAATCCAATCACCCACAATCAAAGTCCATAGAATCATCCCTTTGTCCCAGAAATATCATAACCACAGCACACCAAGTGTAGAACCACACTCCCACACAACCACATAATACAGAAAAAATCACACAATGCCCCAAACACAGCATTCACTTTCTCTTTCTTGTCTTCTTTCAGGTCTGGTTTCAAAATAGACGGGCCAAATGGCGGCGGCAAGAGAAGATGGAGGCAGCCCGTCTTGGACTTGGCGACTATCCGCTTTCAGCCCTTGGACGCTCTCAAGTCTCAGCCTCAGCTGCAGCCAATCACCAAGCCGCTCTTGCTGCGGCTGGTCTATTTGGCTCCAATCAAGCTGCCCTGTCCCTTATGGACCCTTGGCTCGCCGCTTCGCCCCTCCTCGGCTCCACGCTGTCCCACGCACTCCCAGGGTTCCTGTCCCACCCGCAGACTTGCTACCCCAGCTACTTGACGCCACCAACCTCTGCAGCCTCAATCCTCTCCGCTGCCCACCATCATCATCAGACGACGCTCATCGACGGTCGTCACTCTGTCACGATCAAGTCAGGCTCTCCCTTGGCCAGCAGTCACCCCAGTCACAGCCAGAGTCCACTCCAGAATGGAACGAGTGAAGGGAGCAATGAAGGTTCGCCGGAAGGGGTAGGTCGCTCTTCGTCGATCGTCACCCTCCGCCTCAAGGCCAAGGAGCACCTGGAGTCTTTATCAAAAGGAATTCAAATCACCTAGGCTGACGGACCAGTTAAGGAGCACCTTTCTGCTCCACATTTAACATTAGTTACTACTAGGGAAGTGAGGGAGGGAGGAGACGCTAGGTGTTCCAGTCCAGAGTTTCCTCCAGTGAACGTGTCTGTTGTGTGTGCACCTTGACAATTAGCAGTAGAGAGAGACCCAATTGTTTCCTGCCAAGGTTGATTTAGGGAATGCCTTGTGCTGGAACAATTAAGACCTCAAGAGTAATCAGGGAAGACATTTCACACCCCTTTTCCCATTCTTGTACATACCTGATTATTTTACTATTAAGGGATTCCAGCTCTCTGGAGTTGGTCTATCTACTTGTCTTTGTAATTAGCTCGTAATTAAGCGTGTGTGTGTGTGTGTCTACTGCCGAATAAAGGGAAGTGCTCTGGAAAGTTTTCTGCGTCTGTGGAGATTTCATTTGGTCATTTCATCCTTCCAGGCTTCCATCTGCCTCGTTGGTTTTGATTGCGACTCCTTTCACTCCTTTCACTCCTTTCACTTGTCTTGGACTCAAGGGTTGGATTGGACAGAGGAAAGGAGTTTCCAAATGAAAGGCGGGAAGGGAAGAGTGATTCAAATATTGAGTTAAGGACGACATCAAAGGCAGCAAAAAGGACTTTGTTCCTTGGCTGGAGTTGACAGTGCAGGAACCAATAAAATGCTAATTCAACTTTACACGCTCTAATCACCACCACTAAACACACACCAAATGGACGACCAACAATCCAATTCCCATTGTTGTCCAACCACCCAAAAACAATCACTTCCAGCAGAGAAGTTGGGAGGTTGGAAGTTCCAGGAGTTGGAGAAGGTTGGAGAAATTACTCAGGCTTCTCTCTACATTCAATCACCGAGTCCATTTCTTATGGCCAAGTGTGTGTGTGGATAGGAATGGACAACAATGGAAAGGGTTGGGGTTGGTCCATTGTTGACTCATTCATACAAACTTTGTCTCTTCCCATGCCCCTGCTGAAGCACAATGGAGAGCAATTTGTGACAAAACTTTGAAGAATAAACGACAAGGATGCGAAAGAGTTTGGTTGACAAGGCACACGCTTCCCAAAATACCCTTTGACCTTGGCCATAATGTTCTGTCCACCTGGGAACTTTTTAGAGTAAACGGAGATGGAGCCCAGGGGCTGATTCCTGGAGGAAAAACTGGAGGGTACTTTGGAGAAAGTTCTGCTAGATGACAGCAACAAAACAAGGCGAGGAAATGAGGAGCAGATACTGGAGCTTTATACCCATCAATTACTCATTCTCCAGGCACTGATGAATCCCCTTGCCAGTACCAGCAATAGCAAGGGCAGTTTCCATGTTCCTCCAGTGCTTTGAATGGAGTCAGTGGATCTTGTTCTGGCAGTGACAGGCGAAGCGTCCATTGTGTTTCATAATCACAATCAATTTCCTTTCCTCCTCCACACAGAGTGGTCCGTTTACCTTGTAATTAATGGGCTTGCCTTTGTGTATTCGTTGGGGACTCAACCCCGTCCCAAATTATGAAATCAAAAATCCGGGTTAATTATTTGGGGGAGGAGGAGGGGACAGAGAAGGTCGACGGGGGGCGGGGAGTCTAAAAATGCGATCGCTTGAGTCCACTGCCAGTGCCAGGAGGTTGATGATGGTGAAAGAAAAGAGGAATTAAAATGTGAGTGATGATCTGGTCTTGGAGAAAGTCTCCGCAAGTTCCTTGATGAAGTTTTCATCTGGTTAATGGCTGTCACCAACAGGAGCTCAAGCAGAGGGCTTATTAGTACCTGTTGGTCCAGGGACACTCGGAAGACTAATTGGTAGGGAACTAATCGCCGAGTTTGGCGAGTGATGGATAGCTGTTCTTTCGTTGACTGAAATGATGTCGTGGTTATATGGGTCGGTGGCAGGAGAGATGAAAAGGATTGTGAAATTTAATAAAGTTAAGAAGTAATAAAGGCTAAATGCCTGAGTAAACACGGGACGACGTGCTTTCCCTTCTCCTTTCCCGGGTGTCTCTGTCCAAGTTACTGGCAGGAGGCCAATCATTTGATTATTGACCCAACGGTTTTAATAAACAGAGACACAAGTGTCCTCGCTCTCGCCCATTATTGCAACGCCCGCCTTTCACTTTCATCCCACGGCGACACTCACCAAAGACATGATGAATCAATCCACTCAAACACACACGGGACAGGGTTGAGAAACCCTGTTGAAACTTCGGATCAAACCGAGCATGCTCACTCACCATCACCATTCAATGCATCAGTCCATTCAAATAAAAAAACAACATGAAATTAAGGTTTCTAGTCCCATTGGTCACAATGTCCATTCAATGGTGAATGTCATTGTCATCCTAGCTGTTGAGATTCTACAGTTAAATGAGTTACACATTGTAGTTAAGCTGTATGGTGAAAGTTTCAGTGTTGTTTCTCAACCCTGGGTTTATATTTGGTTTATTATTATTGGAAGAAGGGATTTGCTTTGCTTTTGGTTTAATAATGGAGTGACAAGAGTCATTCTGATTCAATTCGTCGTTGACTGGATGTTGGATGAAGTAGACTGGAGGATTAGAGGAGGCAATAAAGGGCCTATTACGACCACCCCACAGAAAGTGCCCCTGAAATCCATCCACGCCACCCGCCACCAAATCAAATAAAAACCAACGCCACTGTTTACTCTTCTACTTTCCCTCTTTGGGACTCAATCAAATGAGACCAAATGAATAAATGAGGAAAGGCAGAAGAGGATCATTCGGATACAACAACCCAACCACGCCCAATGAACTAAATTAACTTCCGCCAAGTCAAGGAGGGAAGGAAGCAACTCCTGCACTTCCTTCCTCACCAACTTCCTTACCATCCTATCCTTAGCTTCATCCAAACCAAGATCATGTCCATGTCAAAATCACAATGCCATGGGATTTGCTTATTCCAGAGAAAGGCTCAGGCTAGAAGTGTGAATGGTGTGAAAGGGCTCTTTTTCCGGTTGACTGGAGCCCTGAAGAGGGTCACTCTAATCTCCCGTGTGAAAGCATTAGTAGTCCTTATTAAGGGCTCCATTAGGGTCCTCACAGGCATCACCATTAGGCAGGAGGGCCCTTCCAAGGGTGCGAGGGTGGAGAATCTGGCGACACTCAAGGTGTCTGTCTCCGCAGATCCCTCCTTTATCCCCGCCAAATGAGTCGTGTAATGGCTCTCACAGCCACTTCATTACCAAAGGACTCAAAGGAGGCGCCCTTAAGGGACACAAGAATAATATAATGAACTCTGGAGTGGAGGACACAATCCGGCAGGGCTGGGAGGGTTCTGACTAAGGCATTGCAGAAGGAGTTTAAAGGACGTTTTGGCTAATTGCGGAGATGACGGGGGAGGGAGGCCCATTAAGAGCTGACTTCCGCCCACGGTGCGCTGCCATTCCTTTGAGGCTGAAGTGTAACTGGTGCCGAGGAAATGGGCTGATGAGATGATCGACTCACTTATCCAATTCCTTTCTTTTGAACTTTCTCCTTTCAGCCCCAACTACTCAATCCATTTTTCTGAGTTGTGATGAGGGCTGCTGGCTGGAATGAGGCCCTTTCCATGTGACAAAATCAAAGATTGGGAGGTGGAGGGGGACCCGGGAGCTCCGTGAACTCTTTTGGCGTGGAGTCGAGGTCACAGCAGGGATTCCCTCCATTTTTATATGGACATCATTATTATTAAACTCATTTTTTGATTGGTGGAGTGGATGGAAAGGACGTTTCCCCATTTCACCAACAGAACTTTCTTTCATTTTTATTTGAGATTCGTAAAAGAGTTTCGCTGTCCGGCAAATGGAGATTCCGGGGCTGCTGGAGGGGACTCACCTGTCAATTCCACTCAAGGACTCAAACAAAGTCACCGAAGCACTTCTCAGACTCACCTTCAGAAGCACACGGCCAAAAAATCTCATTAAGTGTCTTTTAATTTCTCAATTTGAGTGACGTCTTCCCCATTTCTTGGCGACCTTTTCCCTTCATTAAGCTCTCTCGTCCCCACGTGTCCACTTAGCCTCCCATTGTCATCCCATTACTAAAAAGTTAATCATCATTAGCTGCCCTGCCACCCTCTCCCTGCTCAGGGTCAGTTCCCATGGACACTCACGCCTCAGTCCAGGTGTCTCTCCTCATGGCCAGGCCATTGTTGATATGATTTGCGGACTGAGTTGGGTCAGTGGGCTGGAGGGAGGAGACTCGTGTCCGTGGCGTACTGGGATTTGGAGTTGCTGGTTTCGAAGGAGAGGCTTGGACTGGGATTGGGAAGACCGCGGGGGGTTGCCAGAGGGATGAAAAGCCCGGGATAAAATGCAGACTCGGTGGAGGATCCACCGTTGAATCGATGATCTCCTCCCTTCAGGGGTTCCCCCTTTGATTAGGCACATAACGAGCTAACTACCTACACAACTAATTACCATCCACCCGCCAACAAATCAAAGTTCCCTCCCAACTCCCAGGCCATCACATGGATCCATTTAACGACAGAATTGTCTCTCACTGTCCCTCAGCCTACAAACAGCTCCTGGGATAGCTCCAATCAACTGCCTACCTCGTTTGAATAAAGCGCCTCTCATCACTCGTCGCCACGCTCACTCTGCTCTCGTCCGGCACTGCGTCCAGCATCCACTCGCCACTCATACGGACACCATTCAACCTCATTCGAGTCTACCGGACTCAAGGAATGGCACAGCACTAACTAAGGTAACAACAAACAGTCCATTGTTGCAAACGGAGATAGGACGACTATCAATAACCAAAGTCAACAGACGGGATAAAGCCCTTCTTATCCTAACCACTGTAATGAATGAGTGATAATTCACTTAGAGATTCACACATACAAAGGCACATCTTAACCATAATGGGACCAATTCCAGAATCAAAGTGTCACTAACCCATCCAGTCCTCAAAAGAAACAAATCAATTCCAAATACTTTACAAACACACCAACCACAAACAGTCGACTCCAAGGGATTCCTCAAGCACAAACATAATTTGGTCAGTAGGAGACAACAGAATTATTGGGAATGAACATTATAAACAATAGTTTTCATATCAGCACCCTAGCGCACTGTTGACCCAGGAAGTGGAGGGAATTGAACTTTGCATCCACGCTTAGTACAGTTTGCGCGCAATCAATCAATTACTGATTCCATCCTCATTTCAGTTTCTAGACAAGTCACATCTTCAAGTGGAACGCCACTGGACTTCTGAATTGGCAAGGATGATGAACAGCCGAAGTAGCCCTGCATCCACGGCCAAGGCAACCGTGCCCAACAGTCACCTCCTCATCCATGCCGACTCGGAGAATATCCGCATCCCTTCCATTTACTCCAGCATTGAAAAACTCTTGGAGTCTGAGGCTCAGAGACGACGCTCAAAAGGTAGTGCCATGGTCCTCCATCTTAAGTTACTTTGCCCATGAGTAGAGTGACCCTGGACCGAGTGCGACAAAAGGGTGTTGCTTGCAGAGCTCTTATTCTCCCGAGGGAACTGCTGACTCTGTCCGTATGTTCCTTGTGTCGTCCCTGAAGAGCAATTAAGTGGGTCCCATGTGGCTCCTGATGTGGGAACTGGAAGATCCCTTGCAATATCTAATTGCGGACTGTTTGAATTCATGAGTCATGAGTGCGGCGTGTGTGCGAGTGAATAGCGTGGAGCGTGTGTGTGCGAGTGTCCAATTGAGAGCCTGCCAATTAAACCCTCATCCCTGCCAATGAAAGCATGGAACAATGAAATCAAATTGTAGCCACTGACATAGGCCTTTGTGATCCTTCTTATTAACTCATGCATTTCCCTTCAATTACTCCCTTGGCTCCTGTGGTGATGATGAGCCACCCTCATCCCCCACGCTCCCGTCTAAACTTTTCTCTCTGCTTTTCCAGGCATCAGGGAGGCTCATCACCTGCTCGAACAACCCTCACGCCCCATCAACCCAAAGGTAAGCTCCGTTCATGGAGAAAGTCAGACGCAAATTAATTCACATTCCCAAAAATGTAATTTCATCAGGAGCATTAAATCCGCATTGGGGGCCTTGGAAGTGGCTTTTTAAACATTCATTCATTTGCAGGATCAGGGTCGAGGGTTTTGCCGTTCGAAAGAACTGGATGGATCAGTGAGTAGTCATTCTAGCCTGTCAGAAAACGGAGACGAAGGCCCAGTGGCCCAGTCGGAGGAAGATGAGTCCAAAGGACTCCCTCCGAGGGATGAGCTGGAAGGGGTTGGTGGTGCTGAGGAATCTGAACCGGAAGTTGGCAGCAACTCTGGCAAGGAGCCACGGAAGTTGAGGCGAAGTAGAACCACTTTCACCACCTTCCAACTGCACCAACTGGAGCTGGCCTTTGAGAAGACGCAGTACCCAGACGTCTTTACCCGGGAGGAATTGGCAGCTAGACTGGTGTTGAGTGAAGCACGTGTCCAGGTGAGTCCATTCTGATTGGGGCATGGTGGGTACTTCCGTGTCTTCCGTGTCTGTTGGTAGCATGGGGGACTATGGGTAGTGACAAAGATGTTTGTTCCTCGCCGATCTCCTTCAAGGATCTTGATTGTGATCGGAGGGACGAGTGTAGCAATGCATTCATTCTGCGAAGGGCCCCTCCATTATCTTTCATCTCCGAGTTCCCATTTAAAATAAAAAGTAATGAAGTTTTTGCAGGGGAGAAGTGTGTGTGGAAGGCTCTTCATTTGAAGCCGAGATGAGTTTCTCATTATGTAATTTCCCAAACAGTTCCAAGAGGGACACAAAAGAAAAGAATTTAATATTGAACAACTAAAGGAATTATAGGCGGAGGGGAGGGATGCGGAGGAAGACGCTTACGAATAATAATTTTAATAATAAAAAATTGGAAATCAGGAGCTCCATTATCCGTTTCGTCGGGTGTCCCTCATTAATTCCTCAGGTTGGCTCCTTTCTCCTCCTTCTTTCTCCAGCTTCAAAGGAAGATCTTCATAAAGAGCCACAGATCCTCAATCCAGCTACAAAGGGAAAGGCGGAAACTTAGGAAAAAAAGAGAATGAAAGTTAGTACACGTATGCACAGGAGGAAATCATTTTCTTCATTGGAAATATTCGTACACTAGGCAATGCTTAATTCTTACAAATCAATGCAAAGTCATATTTTCATGTAATAGGTGACAGAGTCGCTTGATTCAATTTGTGGATGTGGATGACAAAGTTTGATCAAGCCAATAAAGTTTGACTGTATGGAGAGATATTATTAATTTGGAATGAATGAATGGTGTGGGTGAATCTCGAACTTTATTTCTTGCCTCGTATGACTTTTAATTAATTTTAATTTGTTAATGAGGACAACTGATTCATAATGACTTGATTGTGTCTTAAGTGTAGCGTGTGAGGGAGTGGAATGGGTGGTCAATTAGAGCATTAGAGGTCGTAATTGTTCCAATTAAAAGCCCAATTTCAAGTTTAGTCAACAACTTCCCTTTCCCTGTTGTTTGCGTGGGACTTTCTCCAAAGGGAAAGGCCCCACTAAGAGCCCCCTCCATTGCCTCGAGTGTTTTCCTCGAATAATTGCTTTTCATTTCCCTCTCTCCCAACAATTTGGACTGAGGGAGGAAGAGGAAAGAAAGTCAAATTAGAGTTATACACTTTGGAACTTAGTTACAACTGAGTGAATCAAAATGCGAGTGGATGAAGATCTAATCATGGTGGAGACAAAGTCCTTTGTTACTCGTCTAATCCTTCCCTCTACGCGCATGTCCATACCCACTACTAAACAAAAGGAACACATTGTTTCCGCAAAAGGGGGCATCACCCCCCTCAATTCCCACAAATCACGCCCAATTTCATCATTTATCTCCACGTAATTACGTAACTCTTTGTCTCCGTTCACAAGGGCACTTTAGCCCAGAGGAAACTCAACAGTGGCAACCAGGACAGTTAAACACTCAAATTAAAGTCCACAGCCCCTTAATCTCTTGGTCGTGGATGTTGCAATTTAAATCCAGGGAATTAGAATGATAGATTCCATTATTCCTCTGTGTAACTGAATCCACCCTCCGATCAGGAACATCCGTTGAAATACCGACAAGGCCCTGCGACTCGGTCCCCCTCTTTGCTACATGCCTTGCGGTCCACTTGGGGAATAATAACAGAAATTGTCACATTGTAATTGTAAGAGCTTAGGAGGCTTTGTGCCTGCTGTTTTGTGGGAAGTGTCATTTGATAGGCTCATGATTTTGATGTTGATGATGCAGCGGCTTCCCACAGTCAGATGCTTACCAACAGCAGAGAAGGGACACAAACAATAAAGTCTCCATTTCCATTCTTGTGGTTCTCCCGGCCAATCAGAAACTAATCTCCTCCCTTTCTCTAGGTCTGGTTTCAGAATCGCCGTGCCAAATGGAGGAAGCGAGAAAAGAGCCTTGGCGGAGGTCGCCCAGAGCTTGAGTCACCTTCCTTTGGTGGAACGAGCGGGACAATTAGTGGACTCGGAGGTCATTACGCTTTCACTGGGATGGGCACTGAGCCTGCGCCTCATCCTCCGCCCTCGTACTCTGCGCCTCCACGACTCGGACTCAATGAGCTCCTTTGGTCAGCTCACCTTGGGATCCCTCCAGGGGCTCTGTACTCTCCCACCTTCTTCTCCGTCTTCCCGGCCCTCGCAGCTCAGATCCAGGCACATCAGACATGGGGAAACAAAATGAGCGGAATTCCTCCAGGACTTTACCCCGAGAGTGGAGTTCCTGTCTTTGGATCCGGTGGCCACTTCCCATGTGACCTCTCTCGCCAAGGGCCCACGAGTGGACGACAATCAGACTCCCCTGGGAGTGGCCATCGAGCCTCCCCACTCCAAGGGGAGTTTGAGAATGAGGCAATTGACTTGGCAATCAAAGCTAACGACGGGAATTTCAAGGAAAATTCTCATTCCTCCTCCAGCGGCGCTCCTTCCAGTGAAAGTTTTTCAAAGGAGAAAAGTATTCATTTCCTGCGAGAGAGAGCAAAGTCACTCTTAGTGGAAGGGACTGGGGCCTGCTCCATGGACGTGAAGACAATACATTGAGCTTATGTCTGCCGTTATACTTATTCAAAGTCTAATTAAGGCTTCTCTTAGTTAATGCAATAGTCATGATCATCAAAGTCTTTATGTTTTGTGGAGAAAGTTAATATTATTAATAGGAGGGTTTGTGCTAGGCGGAAGTGGACTATGTGTGCGTACGCGTGTGTATAAACTTGGAATAAAGTGGGTAGAAGTTAATTGCTGTAGATGCTGGAGTTTCCTTTTTCTAAGGTCTAAGCTTTCTAACCGTGTTGAAGGTGGGATTTAATTTCTCTACTCCATTTGGACAAGATTTGTTCCTTTGGGGGTCTTGTGCTGAGAAGTAGTTTGGTTGAAGGCACTGTATTTACATTGATGAATTCCCGTTTGATCTCAAAATGGCCCAGAGAGAATTCAATAATGGAAGGAGGTTGAAGTTGATCCACTGATGCGATCCCTTTGTTTGAACGGACTTTCTGGCTCCACACACAGTAAATAAGTTGGTTTCAAAATTAACTTACTCCTCAGCTTGTTTTCACTTGGAAATACGAACTTTTTTTGGAAATTGAATTGGACCCAGCCTTCCCCTCAAAGTCAATTCTGAAGGATTCAAATAAAAGTTTGGATTTTTCTTATTGGAGGATTCTCCCCTTGCTTCCTCCGAAATGCCTCCAGACGAGGAGCATGATCAGTTCCAGTGACCCACCCACCACGTCCAATTCTCATCAATTCACAACCAACCACAAAATAAACAAACTACCACAGAATTCAAGCTTCTTTTCCTTGTGGACTTTTCTAAACCAACATTTCCACAGTGCCAAGGATACTTTCCAAGTACCCGAATACATGGGAATGGAACCGCACTTTCTCTTAGAATAAAAGTCACAAACACCCAGAGGCAGGCTAGGCTGAGAACCTTAAAAATAATAACCACAAATCACATTAAAATGGATAAACAATAATTTAAAAAATTCAAACAAAACTTATTACGCTTTCCCATACTTGTTTGTCGAAGTTTCGTCTTGGACAAACTCTTTTTCCAATTTCATCGGAGAAAGGAACTAATTCCACTTTTTCTCAGAGAAAATGGAGAACTGAGAAAAGTAACAAAGACGTCGCGAGGTCAATGGCCTCTGAACACGATTCCTTAGGTCACCAGAGGTCAGCATAGAGCGATGTCCTGTTGTCAAGTGGAAGGAATGAGTGACAGAGTTCCACCTAGCGCCGTCAACCGTCGTCCTCTTGGTCCTTCTCAAAGCGTCCAGATGGACGGTTTCTTCTTCCTGCACTGATTTCTGGACTCACCTTACAAATTCTTATAATTTACAAAATTTAACAATTACTGCCCCGTTCCTTGCGACATGTTACGTGTACTGAGTCAGAGGCTGTTCCATACTCTGCCGAGAGTGACCTCATGTCACGTCGGGGTCACAGCACCAGGTAAGTATTCCACTAAAAGGATAAGAGTAAATCATATGTGCGTGAAAAAATAGTTAACTATAGCTTTCTCAAAATTGACTATAGCGTACCTAATACTCGGATTCGCAGATCAAGACAAATTTAGCTCAGAGTCATCGGGATT